>VXAV01004683.1:706635-720179 GCA_013399715.1 Alectura lathami
GGTGGAATTTATCATTTCCCAAGCCAAGCGCTCAGGGCCATGATCCCTGCAGGAATCCAGGACAAGGGCTGGAATTACTCAGCATCCTATGGCTCCTGCCAAGACACAGATACAGAGCCCCATTCTGCTGTCACTGCTCAAGGAAAGTCCCTGTTGTTCTCAACAGGAATGTCACTGCTGACCCCAGAAACCAGACCATGGCTTTGCTTCTAACTGCATTTGTTTCTTTCTTTGTAAGAATTGTATTGCAGTTTACTGCCTCCTGATGTCTCATTGTGTCCCCCTCAAACTCTGAGGCCAGGTGCTCACTGTGTATTAGCTGGCACTACTGCACATCTAAGAGTTTTCTGGCTGTTCTGATTAAAAGGTGAAATTCTCCTCAACTGCAGATTTTGTTATACACATTTGCCCAGGTATAAGATACCTTGTCATTGATATTTTTCAAATTTTAATGGCTTATAAATAATTACCATTTAAAAAAAAAAAATAGTATTGCAAAATGAAATGATGGTATGCATCAATGTATCATGCACCACAGTCTGGAAACTCCAGCTCTAGAATAAATCTCTCACCTCTTCTAAATGCTTTGAAAAATTACACATCTAAGAGCTTGCATTCCTGTTTTACTTACACTTTTCTCCATCAGGATTTGTGACACATTATTCTGGGGGCTTATCTGCCAGGAGTTTTTCATGAAGAAGCCGATGGCACTTGAGTATCTGTCAGCAGTTGGGGTGAACTTCTTGAAAGTGCATTTTGCCATCCTGACAGGCCCATCATAAATCTGGAATCCACGAATAGGGAATGTCCTGTGAGGTTTAAAACCAAACACAATCATGTGCTAAAAGCTTAGACAGACTGAGTCCTCGCCTGAAAGGACAGAAAGTTATCAACGGGCAGCTAAAAGACCTTTCCTTTCCCAAAACTGAGATCTGAACTCTCAACACACAGCTAATGAAAAATGAATCTTGGCTGAACATCCTCTGCAGGATAAGACTCAAGGAACAAAACAATGCTCCATACAGGTTGCATAAGGCTAGGGTGAAGCAGTTCACAGTTCTTGTCCCCTGCCACCCAGGGATTCATTGGTACAAGGATGCCTCACAGGGCTTTGGGGCAGCATAACTATCCAGTTTCCTGTTCCAGGGTAGAGAGATTTCTTTGGAAGACCTCAGCATAATTTAAAAAAATGTTATCAGAATTCCTGAAGGCTATAGTGTCTCCACAGAAGAAATCACTGGGTGGTGTCCCACAGTTTCAGCTCTCCCCACAAGCCACCTCACACGAGATCCCCAGAATTCAGCCCACAGTATCTCATATAGAAAGCTGATTCCTGCAGCACCAGCCCATGGACATGTTGTCAAGTTGTCGGCATTGAACGAAACACCGCTGGAGAGAACCTGCCCTTTCCATAGCTTGTCTTGAGAAGGAGCCAAGTTTTGCTTGGCCTTGGTGGTGTTTGGTTAAAGGGTGGCCTGCTTCAGCTTTGCAGACGGAAATGAAAAGCTGGCCAGTAGCTGCATGGCAGGGTAGGTCACTGCCTGCCACGTCCAGAAAGACTGCCGATTTGTTCAGACATAAAAGCCACACAGCAGACAGCAAATGGGCACACAGCCTGAAGGTCACTGAGTACCAGATTTTACTACTCCTTACAGAAGGTTTAATGATTGGTGAACGTCACTTGAAACATACATTAGGGAAGAAAATAGACTTGGGGAAGCACAGCTTGCTCTGGGATGCTGTTACTGGAGAGGAGGTTGTGCTGCCATCAGAATAGAAAATAACATACAGCTGTTGAAAGAGAACTAAGATGAAATACTGAAGACACCTTTCTCCTTCGTCACATTGGCCCTGTTCACCCAGCTATGCCAGCAGGAAGGCACGAGGAAGGCACGGCGTAAGGGAGCTGCACTGTTATGTCAATGCTGTGTTAATGAAGCACTGCACAAAAGCGATTTGGTATGTTTCAGATTCTCTCATCCACTCTACAGTGGCTAATAAATCAAGCAGAAAATTAAATCAAACATCCAGTTGAGAGTGCTCTCAAACTGTTGTCCTGAAGAGGAGTGTATTTGGATGCTTATTATTTCTGGCCTCTACAATAATTTAAACACCCGGTACAAATTACTTGTTGGTAGCGACATTCATTCCTGAGGCTTTTCTTTCAGCTTCTACTAATGCCAGGAAGAAATGGCAGAAGAACAACTCACTTGTTTCTGGGCAGTGTTCTGTATTCTCCTTTTGCCCCTTTTCCCCAGTAGCTGTTCTGCCCTCCCTGGGAGCCCAAATTGCTGCTTTCTCCAACAAAAATGGAGCGTGTCACCTCCAAGCTGGAGCCATCGTCGGTTGGGAATGTCCCATCGCTACAAGCAAAGAAACACCTGGTAACTACACAATCAATTAATTCACACTGTTAATTACACAAAACATACAGTATCCCTGCCCAACTTATATATCCAACTGCTCTTCACCAAGAGGGCCTACACTGGGAGAGGGTCTCAGCTGCTCCACAGATCTTTGGTTACATCCCTGACCCCGGAACCAGCCATCGCTGTTCTCATGGCCTACAACAGGATCCAGTTTATTTTCGGGAGATTTTTTGTAAAAGAAACCACAATGGGAGCAGAGGGAACAGAGCATACAACAGCCCTGTCACTAGGCCGTGCCATGCTGGCCACCCAGCCGGCGGCCCACAAGCTATGGGTGATGCCATGCTGTCGGGCGGAGGCAGAAGGAAAGTGTAGGGGTTTAGTTTGTCGGGTAGAGAGGAAATATGGGTAATTACAATGTATTCCCTAGACATGCTGAGGCAAAGAGAACGAAAGGCTAATTTGCTCCTCGTGTTTACGGCTGCAGAGGGAAATCTTGATGTGGTCTGGGAAAGAAACGTGAGATTTTCTTGTGTCTTACAGTAATTACTGGGGGTGGGACTCAGCTTCATTCTTAAGCCAGATACATTGTGGGGGAAAATGAGAAGAGGGTACATTTTAAGAAATTACCTTGCCAGTGTGAGTCCAATTCCATTGTCTGAAAACCTGGGATGGGGGAAGAGCAGAGGTGCAAATTACAAAAGATGTCTGAGGTGAATTTGGCCTGCAGGTCCACTCACGTCAGCCGTGAGGGGAACGGTACAGCACAAAATTACAGTAACCTACCCAGAGTTACGGAAAATAATGTCACCGCCCCTGGCCCAGGCCCCGTGGTCATTATTTTTAAAAGCAATGAGACCATCGATTATGGCAGGAACTCGTGGCTTTTCAGGATCAGCATCTTGATGTGGGCGAAACCTGAAGCAAGGAGCTTGGTTAATGCAGCACTCAGGATCTCAGATGTCATCTTTCAGATGTAAGTTCTAAGTAAATAATAAGCAGTGTTGAAGTTTACAAACCGACTAACAAATAATAGGATCTAGATCTCTTTTCAAGTGCTTCACGGCTTAGTCCTTATAGCCCAAATGCATGTGTATCATTTTTGATCAGCAACAATACAAATATTTCAGTGCATAGCTATGATCATTTGTATCTGCACATCAGAGAGAGCTTGTGTGTATTTTCAGATGCTCTTGCCATAACGAGGCATTAATGATCTGCTAAATACAATGCAGAAGCCAAGAAGCAATACAAGTATCTAAAGTACTCAGGCATACAGCATGTGCTTACCTGGCATTATCAACAGTGAGATACTCTCTGGGATCTTCAGCGCTGGCTCTTGTTGTCTTTACTCCTTTTCCAATAAACAAACCAGCCTGAAAACGTAGACAACTCCAATTACTTTAACAGACTGCACACTGTAGACCAGAGATCACAGGTTTTATCAATGAATGTGGGGAACATGTGTGTGCAGGCAGAGTGAACGTCTGCAGCCTGGGCTTTCTCTCCCCTTTCGGTGTCACTTGGCACCGCTCGGGGTGACATTAGCACAGGATGTAGCATGCTGAAGTCAGGACAGAGCCTGCCCTGCCATATGTTACACATCAACATCTTGGGCTGTCTTCTGACCCAAAGCAAGGCACTGAACTCCCACTCTCTCTCTCTTGCAGAAAGCAATAAGGGACTCTGCCAAGCTCTCGGTAACTTTTTGGAAAAAGACTGTTGTTAAGAAGCAAGGCTTTAAATAAAGGGTGACAAGTCCCCCGACAGTCAAAAGAGAACATGAGCTGCTGTAGCCAAGTTAAAGATTTTGGGATAGAGCAACAGCTGTCATGGACCAAGATGTAATGGATATGAGGCCCAGAAAATAGCACCGATTTCATCTAGAATCCTGAGGAATAATTTAAAAACACTTTTTATAGCTTACAGGTTATGTTTTTGTGTCAACTGTATATCTGGGGAAATGTGTTTTTCTTGGAATTACCCTTGAATTTTTGGTCTCATTTTTCAAAGGTGATGAGCAGACCCTGGAACAAGATACTTTTGTTCATCCCTCTACACCCTTACACCACTGCGGCCAATAATAGCGTTCAATGTCCTCCTGCCTATCGCTCCTTAAATCTCACTTAGCAGTGGGTACATGTCCAGCCTGGGCACAACCCCTCTAACACAGACACTCGAACTGGGAGCTGTGTTCTGCTCAGCTTCCTCTTTAATGTAGAAGGAGTACTGCCCCTGAAATCTGAGTGTCTCTTGATACAGTGCTAGAAGACCTTTATCAAAATGTAAGACAGCCATACGCCAGTGCTGGCATACCGGTCAGCCCTACTCCATAGCGTTATATTGGTGGTAACACACAAAAATCCTCCACGTGCCTTGAAATTGGAGTGCACTCTGTTGTTGTAAAATACTCCCAAGGGGGTATGTTCAGCCTCTCCCTCTGGATATTGTCCTTCGGACTGTCCCGTTGGAACCCGGTGGAAGATGTACCATATCCCAACATCCTAAAAAACAAAGGGAGGTACACGAAATGGGACATTGCAATTAATGATACAAATTGTTCCTGGGGACTTAGTGCTTCCCAATATGCTGGCCAAGTTTCTCAGCTGAGCATGCAAAATTTTTGCGAGTCCCAGGGGACACACACCAGCCCATATGCTTACACCTTCCAACTTACCCTTTGGCATGCACAGTGGGCCCCTGGGCCACACACACAAGTTTTAGAAATCCATGTGTTGTGAGTGAAATTCAGGTGGTTTATTAGAAAATATAGTTTCCTCTATAGAGCCACGTTTAACACAAACCTGATCTGGTTAAGCACCAGAGATAATAACACAGAAAGAGCACATATTTATATAAACAAATATAAAATTTTATTGGACATTTAACTATTAACTACTAATAAAGATCAACATTTGCTAAGAGACACCACGCACCATTTCCAGCCACAGTTGTGAGAGAAACTGGTCTCATAGACAACTGTGAGACAACTGTAGGCAAATACTTCTAATAGAGAGAAAGGCTGCAGAAATACACATATAAATTTTATGATAACTAACTAAAAATTCACACTGTTGATGTCACACTAATGGCATCAATAAGAGTAGACTGTACGGGACATGGAGGCAAAGCACATCTCTTGCTGTTAAATGGTTTTACCTGAGCGCCAGCTGCTGCATTCTCTATTAAGTTGTTGTTTGGATTTGCAATCCAGAAAGTGCTGACAGCCCTGAAAAATCAAAATCAAAATGATCCTAAGCAGTCACCAAACAGGAAGGGATACATTTTCATAGCACTGTGCTGGACTTCAGCCACAACCCTCCTATTGATTTTAAAACTCCACACAACTTTTTAATGATACTCTTTAAGGAAAAGAAAGCATCTAGTGATGTCAGACATTCATTTATGGAGCCACATGCTGAACATATTGTAAATTATATGAGACCATTAACACAAAATTCCAGCTCTGTTAAATGCAGTTTAAGGAAACCTGATGTCTTTTTTTTTCTTTCTTTCTTTCTTTCTTTCTTTTTTTTTTTTTTTTTTTTTTTTTCTGTTTTTCCTCTCAAAAAGTTAAGTAGCTTTGGAAAATGCCTGAAAAGTGAACTTCTGTTTTGGTTTTTGGAACTTTGGAGGCAATGGCAGGAGGTAGGGGATTCACTACGGATTTATGATTCTTCTACTTGGAAAACAAAACAAATGTCCTTGCAAGCCACAAATGGCTTGTTAAGCAGGAGATTAAGGAGATATTATTTTGACATTTGTTCAAATAAAGAGTTTTTGCCTCAGAGGGAAGATCAAGTAGTGGCACAAACAGAAGCCAGATATAGCTATGAAAATATTATCATCTGTTTTCTTACTTTATTTGATAACATCTTTTGCTATAATAAAAACCACATGTAAAAACACTGTAAACCTTTTTTCTCATGACCATAACAATTATTTTGATCATTCTAAAAAGGAAATCTCAATAATTTTTATCCTCCTAACTTCTACATGATTGAGAATCCCCTCTCATGTGCATGAACAGAATGACTAAATAGGTGCACAATAAACCTGTTTTAACCAACCATAGCATTTCAACAACAATAGCTGTAAATAATTCAGTTAGGTTATTGACACAAATTAAAATAAGTAGGATTTGTCCACTCAATCCTTTTCCAGAAAACTTGAAAACACAAATTTCCTTGGCTAAATTATATTCTTACTTGCAACCACTAGCCAAGCCACTACCTGGATCCCCTGAGTGGCCATGTTACAGCCCCTCAGCCTCCAAAATGGAAGATAACTTTGGTCAGCTACAGCAGAGTATTGTTTATTGTATCGTAAATGAGGCTCATGGTGCTTTAGGCTAATCTCAACATTCTCACTAAATCTCCTAGGGTACTCTAGGTACTCATGCACTTGTGTTCTGTAGACTAACTTACTTCAGATGCCAATTTCAGCCCAGGAGAAAACAGGCAAAAATTCCCTTTACACTCTAAAATATTTTTGCCAGCTTACACCTTGTACAAACTTGGATTTATCAGACAGGTTTCATGGAGCCTTCTTGTTCAAAAGAATTGAAAGGAGTTCAGAAACAAGTAAAGCACTCTACGTATTTGTGATTCTCAGGAAACAGCAACAGGAATAAACAGCAGCAAATATTCCGTGCTTAGGATTAATGCAGATGCTACCAGACATCTTCACAAGCAAAACACGATCAAACAGCTAAATTATTTCTAAATGAGGAATGATAGGAATATCTAGAGCTTTTCATCACACAGCACCTTTTAAAAGTTTTGTTTCAACATAGCGTTCTCTGGGACCCAGCTATAAGCTTAACACCAGCGTAAAAAAATCGTAGAATCATAGAATGGCTTGGGTTGGATGGAACCTCAAAGATCATCTAGTTCCAGCCCCCCTGCTGTAGCTCCTGGAGCACTTACATACAGTCAGTGCTTGGCACAGGAATGTAATTCCCATAGACATGGCTCCGGATGGCAAGGCACATCGCTTCGTTGCGATCCGAAGGTAAGATGGTTCCTGACCTCGTGAGGAGGCCCAAGTTGTGGTGGAACGTATTGCGCTGCTCCGTCCCGTCTTCAAGGAAGAAACAGTGCCCCAGAGTGTCATAGCCAATGGTATCTTTCACCTGCAAAAAAGTATAGAGGTTTAGATTGCAATGCTAACAGCAGTGGAAGCGATAACCTGCTTTGCTTATCAACAAACTCAGAAACACTCGTGGAGGAGCTTTGCCACCCTTCTGCACAGTGCCTTCATGTGCATCAGCCCATGAGCTCAATACCACATGTGGTTTGCATAGGAATGGACTAATCTTACATAGCTGCTATTAAAATTACTCTGAGGAAGATCATATGCATAATTAAAGGGAAGTCATAAAATACTGGATTGAAAACTGCCCTCAGCTCTAGGAGAGCATACTTGATTCAGAGTCATGGAGTAAATATCTGTGTAAATATTGCTGTGTCTCCAATGACAAACCAAAAACTAGCCTGGTTAATCCAGGAATATTCATGACTGCAACACTTCCAAATAAAATAAAATAAAATCTTTAAATGCACTGTATGAAGTAATTTATATTATCAGGCTTCTGTTTTTTCTCCTCCACTCACATATGGTGCAGATCCACATCATTCCTATAATGATCAGCTTGAGCAGAGAAGGTATTTCACTGTTCAGCCTATTTAAGATTAATTGACATGTATTAAATCATAATTTGACCAAGAGGACTTAGCACAAGCCTCTTTGATGTACTGCCTTATGAAGACAAATTTAGAAATCCTTCCTTTAAATGTGAATACTAAATCAGGTTAGTTAAATTACCAGCTATTTGCTACTAAATCTCACTGAAACTGAACTTTGTACTTCACATGATCCCTGCCAGCACATTTATTCATTCTTCAGCTATGCAAAATGCCTGTTGACGTCAGTTGGAGTTATGTCCATATAAAACTGCAAGATTAACTAATGTTAACCTGCTTGGTTATTTCTATATACAGAGGGACACTTTAACCAAACCCATTTCAGATTCACATCCTGTGATTATCCGTTGATGGGCTACAACCATACATAACATCTGGAGTCACAAACACCACAGTTCCCATAAGTATATTTCTACTGGATTTCATTGCTTTCCTGGCAGTCACCCCTTGAACATGTCATCTGCTGCTCAATGAGGTGTTCAAGTTAAAAATAAGGCATCACACAACCAGGACGTACTTGGAAATCCACTGAGACTCTGCAGGCAGGTGTGATAGCTCAGGGTGAACTACAAGGAAGATAACCGAGAACCTACATGTAGCAATGCTGAGAGACAGTGTCTCTATCAGCTGAGTCTTAGAAAGGCAGATAAGAAATGGATTTGGACAAATATGCCAGTGTCTTTGTCAACCTGCTAAGAACAGTAAGCTTGACTACTTATATCCTCCTAAATGATGGGCAGGAGTTGCATCAAAGACTATTTTTGGAGAGAATCTGTAACAGCAAACTGCCTGCTGCCATACAGCAAAAAGCATTTCAGTTGTGGAGTTTTGTTCTTATGAATTTCGCTGAAGTTCAGCTAATCTGCTCTTCAGAGAAGTGCATTAAAAACCAGTCATGTCTCTGAAACCAGATTTTAGCTTTAACACGATTTGTGACAGCCTCAGAAACACATGGCAGCCCAGAGAGCTTACACATGTGGAACTATATTGATCGCTCTCCTGCCCAGAAATAACGTTATTTAAAGATCGTTTACATTCGCACTGAATGAGAAGGGTCCGTGCTGTGAGATCGAAGCAGCAACAACTGATCGATCCCAGCAGACCATAGACAGAAGTAAAGGAGAGCCGCCCTGCGGCACTGACATGAGCAGCAGCACACTAC
Source organism: Alectura lathami (assembly GCA_013399715.1). Taxonomy (NCBI): domain Eukaryota; kingdom Metazoa; phylum Chordata; class Aves; order Galliformes; family Megapodiidae; genus Alectura; species Alectura lathami. Next base: position 715,872 of record VXAV01004683.1, read on the forward strand.
TGCATGTCGGCGTGCAGCGTTGTCCCCAGCACAGCCCACAGTCCCGTTGTGTGTCCAACACCAGATGATTAAGATGCCTCTAAACGCTGAATTATATATAGCTGAGCAACACAATATAAGTGACCTTGAGGCACTGCAACTTTATACATGAAAGACTATAGTATTCTGTGGTATGTGTGACGTGTGTTAGGGAAGCGGGCAGCATGTCACAGCCTGCTTCCGAACCACAGTGAGTAACCCAAGCTGCAAAGTGCCTTGCAGAGTGGCACAGGGCTGGCAGGCAGGAGGAGCAGGTGGGAGAAGGGCCCTGCACACAGCACTGTGTGACCATGCACAGCGTGGCACGAAGCACAGCGCTCCTGTAACACGCTCTGAGCCTTGAACTCAGGCTCAGGAAAAGGAGCCTGCCTGGTTTATTCTGCCTCAAAGGCTGAAGTTTCGTGATGTAATGCTAAAATCAGTACCCACCTATGTTATTTCACTGCCTTGCTCTGATATACATGCAGTTCTCTGGAACCGCAGACTATTTTAATTTATCTTGAAGAAAAGATTTTAAATACATTTTAATTACTTCATTGAAACCACATCATCCTTCCACAGAATCACATATTCAAGCTTTGCTATAAAGTCTATTGACCTGGACTCAAGGCCCCTAGGCATCACCTGCTGGTGGCCTGGATCTCACTCTGATTCCTAATTGCATTCCTACTTAATCCCACACACCCAGATAACCCCTTGACAACCTTCCTTCTGGGAAAGACCAAGAGCATGCATCATTCTTCTCTGAAACAGCACAAATACAAGGCTCAATTCTTCACTCCTGGCAGGCTCCTGCTACTCACAGGGTGTAATACGATGGGAAGAGAAAGGAAGTTGAACTGTATCTACACACACTGTGCAAGTCTCCTGCCACCTAAGGGCTCTGTCAACAAAAGCAGGCGCTGTAGCCAGACCGAATCACACATTAGAGAAGGCAGGCAGTAATTCTGAGTGATCTGGACAATATAACTACTGCCTAGGATACATGAAAAGTGCTCTCAGATGTACAAGTCCACCATCGCGACTTCATGAACACATGCTTTTAGGCAGATCCTTTTACACTAGGGTCCCACCAGAGTGCACCTATGCCAAGTCTTACAGGGCTTTATGTCTACAGTTGAGAAAAAGTTTCCGCAAAAAAACTGGGAGGTCACGGATAGTTCTGGGAGTGTCCTTGCCTGTGCATACATCAGGTGAATGAGGAAATGCCCATGAATACCAAAACACCATTCAGGGTCCTACGGAGCACACAGCAATTGGACATGTCAGGACTGGAGTGGAAATCTGTTTTTTCCAGCTGGGGCATGTGTGGCTTTTTTTTTTTAAAAAAAAAAAAAAAAAAGAAAGTTTCTCTCCACAATGCCCTTGTGAATACCTAGGTCAAAGCCAAGTTCCTGAGGGCTAGACTGGCACTGAGGTGGCCATTTGTGTCTGTACATCTCATATTGCATTCCCGTTGTCATGTGAAAATATTTGGATTTGTTTCACATCGTCCTGACTTGTCCCTCATCTTTTTTATCTCTATTGCTTCAGTCAGGTCCATTAAAGGACCATTGCTTTCACTTCAAATTAAAGTTTGGATTCTCACACTGTCCACAGTAACCATAGCAAAGATTTCACTATTTCTGATCACACCATTATTAACTACCAAGACAATACAAAGAACCTGAAATTCAATTTAAAGAGCTGCACCACCAGAGCAGCAGTCCTAACCCATCAAATGAAGCCAAGACATCCCTTCTGGAGCCTTGTTTCAATGTGCATTGTTTCAGTGTTCTGATTTCCCTTTGCATCACAAATGGCTCTTACTCTTTAGCAGTGCCTAAGCAAAGAAATTAACTTGGTACTAATAAAACAGGTTTCCTACCAGCAGGCCATGAGTCCCATGTATGGCAACACACCTAGAGAAGCAGTGGTGGATAGCCAGGTTATCAAGGTACGTCGGGGGTTCATATCCTCCCCTCTCATCCACATCTGCAGCCATGTGAAAATGCACAGGGTAACTGCCCAGGATCTGCTGCCCCATGTTTTTTAACTCCACACCTGACATGTGCACAGACCTAAAATTCCGTAGGATCTGTTGAGAGAAATGCAGATCCAAGTAAGGCATTGCAACATAAATACACACAAGAAGAAAAACACTTTTTTTCCCATTAGGCAATATGGTTGCAGCACAAAACAGGGCCTGATCCCAGGAGGTGCCAGCTCCCTGCTGTGACTCACAGCAGCACCTGCTGAGGAGCTGCCGAGGAGGAGCTGCCAACCAGGACGTACAGCATTTAGCAACAGCAGCGTGTCAATGCATGATGCAGCTGTGGACAAAATACCCCTGCCAGCTACAGAAAGGGATAGCAATTACCAACAGGCTCTATTTTATGATAAGTTCATCTCTGCCAACTGAATTTAGGCCAGACCTGCACAGATTTCCACCAAATGGTAATGGATTTATTTTACACAAAGCCCCTGGAAAAGAAAACTCTGCACATTGACCAAGAACACCTGGGACAACCCAAAGAAAGCAAAGCACAACAGGAGGACCCAAGCACTCATCTGAGCCCAAAGGAAGCAGGTTGCTCTGAAGGAAGTATAATTTCTTCTGCAACATCTTGCAACCTGTGCAACTTCACACTGACCCTACTGACAGCAATGGAGCTAAAGAATCCCCTCTGGCCTGGAGAAGGGTATGTTTTTGTGTACACAGTGAACAAAATGGCACAGCCTCATTGCAGGTCTAGTTTTGCAAAACAGGCCAACAAACCTTCCCCAGAAGTACACATTTTGCCTAGACACAACACAATGCAATGAGCGCTACATTGCTCATTTACAAACCAGGAAAGGATCTAACAGAAACCACCGACAGGAACACACACTAAAAATCACTTACTTTAATATGTCCTCCAAATGTATCGAAGGAGAAAAACTGGCATTGATTTTGTCCATAACAGCTGTCTTCCATTTCTCCTTGAATAAGAATATTTCTAGTCAGAAGACCAACCTCTGCCCTCATATCGATGCCATCTATGACTTCTCCAATATGAAGATAAAGTGGGCTGCCTGTGAAAACCAGAACCCTTTTTAGTCAGCGTGACCACAGCATCTTTGCTATTGCATTGTTCTAAGCAAGCGCACACCTTTCATTTAAGCAAGCACTGAGCTGGGACATGCCAGCTTCTAGCATCCGATCCACAGATCGGCACTTCCCTTGGATTTACAAGGGGTGGCTGCCTCAGGTCAAATTCTAAGTCCTGACGCATTGTCACGGTCTTCCAGCAATCTTGTGACAAATGTGCACATGCTTATGAGACAAAATGTAGCTAAGAAGACAAGTGGATGTAGCTGTAGAACAGAAACGGGCCAACAATGCAAATATTTACCACAAATGAGAAGCTTAATAAAAATATTTCATACCATCAATTTTCACTTGATTACTTTTACATTCAGGGCAAGGAAGGAGATTAAACTCTTCAGCCTGATGCATGGAATAATCTGTACTGGCAACGACAATCCTGTCACCGGGTAACCAACTTCTAACATCATCCACTAAGTGGAGAATTATTCCTTTGGACACTTCCACTTTAAATCCATTATGAGGCACCCCTGAAAAAATGAAGCAGTCAAACAGTTGCACATGCTGGGATCATACGACTAGCCAAAGAGCACACAGATATAACTTTTATCTCCATTGCTCCGTGTGCAATAGAAGCGCTCTGGCCATCAATATGTAAATATGTCTTCATAGGCATTGAAAACATTACTTTATGAGTGCTGCTGTTAGTTTGGTCACCACGCATATGAGCAAAAGCCTATGGTATTAATATCATTGCACAGTTCAGACTCATAGCAGAGAGAAGAGACTGAGCAAGGCGACAGAGGACAATTATCAGGAAACACAAAACCTTTTATCCATCCACTGAAAGCAGTAACAGTGAAACGGGTGCCATCGTAGGTCAGGAATTCTCTCTGGGCTACAGCTAACCCCGTTGTCCCATTGCCGTGATACTCTCTTTTATCCTCTGCCGTGGAAAGCGGATCCCCTTCGAGTATCCCCACCAGCGCCCAGGGCTGCCTGGAGGAAACGAGGAAGGAGCGTTCCGAGCTGCAGCCTGCACCTCGCGGCCCGAAGGAGCGGGCAGGAGGAGGCTGCACGGCGCGACCCCCCCTCCCTGCCTCCCTGCCTGCCTCCGGACCCCTCCGCCGGGCAGCGCAGCGCTCGCGGAGCTGTCCATGGTGCCGCACCCCGGCCGTCCGCGAGTTCGAGCCCCGCTCCCG
>VXAV01004684.1:29625-45544 GCA_013399715.1 Alectura lathami
TTTTGGTTCTAATTCTTAAGCATTTTCACCACTACGTTTGCTTCTTTTTTCCCTGTCTTTGTTTCTGAGCAGGAGCCAAAGACTTAGTTATGTTGTTTCTTTAAAAAGAGTCAAGAACCTTTTGTTCTCTGTGCCCACTTGGTGATGCTTCATCAAATCACTTCAGTGTTTTTGATTAGCTAAGCAAATTCAACTGTCCAGCCCTATCCTTCTCCTGCCTTTGCTCCCTGAGAGTGCAAAGCCAGAACAAGGAGCCAGAGTGACCATCCTGACCTCCTCCTGTCCCTCTGCAGCCTTCTCCTTTTTGCCTACACAGTATTTGCACAGCTAAGTGGTCTTCAGTCCAAAAATNTAAGTGGTCTATCAGTCCAAAAAAAGCCTGGCACAAGCAAAAGAGAAGAATCAAGGAGAAAACACCGCAGGCCTGGAAATGGCAGGCCTGCCCTTTTCAGCCAGCACTCCAGCGTATGCCAATTTCATGTACTTGTGCCGCTCTGAGATAAGGCATTCTGTGCAGCTCATCATCCGTTTTTCCTCTGTCTCCCTTTTCTCATCTCAGATTCTCCAACCTCCCCCTGCAGGTATGGGCTCAGGAGGTGAAGGCAATGTAAGAGTATCACTCCTGCTAATGCCACTTCCAAAACAAAGCCTCCTGCCTCCCGCTGTTCATTATCCCCCTCTTTACAACGTACTTGTTCACATTTTACTCAGCACTGTACAAGGACTCAGGTTGACTTTCTTGACCCTTAAAATTCTTAAATCATTTTCAGCATTAACCACATTCAAAAATATGGTCCTCTTCACAGAAGCAGTCTGAATTTCTTAGAAAACATGACCACTTTTCCTTTATATATGAGTGATGCACACTTGCAATTCCCATACAGCACGTTTGTGCCCATGTGTGCATCACAAAAATTAGTCATAGAATCACAGAATCATAGAATAGCTTGGGTGGAAAAGGACCTTAAAATCATCTAGTTTCACCCCCCCTGCTGTGTGCAGGGTTGCCAACCACTTGAGACAAAATATATATAAATATATTTCTTGCCTGGATATACACTTTTTAAAAATATTTAAACTTGCTTTTAACCATTTTCATGTTATAATGAAGGCAGAAGTGGAAAGGTAGGTGTTAAAGCTGGTTTTCTTTTGTGGAGAAATCATTGAATCATACATGAATAGGAAAAATATTTGTTTCCTCTGATATTTTCCTTCCTTCTCCTCTCCTCCCATTGCTTGAAAATTGTTGTCTATGTACTTGAATGATCAGCTTTCCCCACTGCATGCAAAAAGCTGTCTGTAGATACCATATTCACAGCAAGTATTCACACTAGTCTTGAAATTGTACATACTGCATTGTTGGAAATGTAAAGGACAGTTTTTGTAGAGACTTGGAAACAAACTGCTAAGAAGGCTTACAGACCAACAAAGCAGAGCTCTAGCTGCCAGCATGCACATAAAAGACAGTGTCCCACATCTCTTCAGTTCAATCAGGCATTTCAAAATGCTGATCAAGAAACCAAAGTGACTGCTTCGTGCTCCACTTCCACAGTGAGTGAAAGGAAACAAAAAGAGCAGTTTTAGATTGCATAACCAATGACAACTGTGCCCCTTGTGATTAATGTTAGAATGCCTTTAAATCAAAGGGACTATCTTCACCTAGATTTTTTGGCTTGTCTTTTTTGGTTTTGTTCTTTTTCCACCCCACTCTATTACAACTGCAATGCCTTAATTATCTGGTTCACTAATTATTAGTCAGGTCCCTAGGACTCCTTCTAACTGGACATTCTCTGATTGAAAGCTCTGTGGGCAGTCTTAATTTGGAAGATTTCTAAAAGGCAAATCTATACCTAAATATTATGTAAAACAATCTGGTCCAAGTCACTGAAACTTATATTTGTATGGGGGGTTGCAGAGGCTTTATTAGGCTTGTGATAGAGTCCACGGAGAAAATCAAAGATTATGCATAATTTACATGGAAAGTTGACTTCTGGGACTACCTGCAACTGGATTTTGACAGAAGACATATACAAATCTGGGCAGGAAAACTTGATCAAAGAACAAAAATTGTCCAGGCTTCTGCAAAAGAAAAATACTGCCACTGAGCTGCTAAGAACTGTAACATTTCTCCTACTTGTTTCCTATTGTGCGTGTGTCTACTCCAACTGCAACAGCTTTTCTTAGGAGTAACCTCAGACTCTTTGCATTCTGTGCTTCTAAACAAACCACTTTACTTCATTTTTTTTTCTTCTTNCTCTCTTTTTTTCTTTCTTTTTTTTTTTTTTTTTTTCCCCCAGTATTTCACATACAGATGTGTTATCCAGGGTATGTATCTAGAAGTACAAACTGCTTCTGCTTGACAAGAAATCTCTTTCACAGTGCAGTGCTGTAAAGAAAGAAATTTTGCCAGTACTGGATTTAATACAAAATGCACATGAGAAGCCCTGCTCTAGCTATGTGATGATTTTGTGCTGCCTACTACTAAAGAAATAAGACATGATTTGTATGCATTCTTTTGCTTTAGGAAAATTTATAATAAGCTGAATAATTGATAATAAAAATAAAAATATTATTAATAATAAAAAAGTCAGAAAAGGATGAGATCTTCCTGACCTGAGCATTAATCCAGTTTAAAAAGAGATATTGCCTCTCCTTACCACCCTTGCCTTCTTTCGTTTTTTTCAGAAACTCCTGCTTCACATCCACATATCATGGAAGTTTCCACAAAGACTCAAAAATGGTGAGATCCTTAATGCACCTACTGAAGTCTCTCACATTTTGACGCAATCGAAGACAAAATTATCAGGAATTAACGTTTTATGGCTCACTGGCTTTAGAGTAGAAAGGCAGATGTATACATTGTTGTAGTGGAAATGGTTTCCAAAGGGAGAAAGGTTTTGCAGCACTCTGCAGAAATAGATTCACAGTGCTCCATCTCACACAATGAGAGTGGCAAAAATAATCAGCTTGAACTGTTTTCTCACGGGGGATAGCTGTAGCAGGATTTGAAATTAAGAAATAGTTGTACTAAAGGAGGGTTGTATACTAAATGTAGTTAGAATTTATCTGTGCAGAGTGGGGCACACCCTCTCCCCTAACCAAGACAGTTTGAGACTAGTTAGCCATTATCATATGAAAGCAAATGGCAATACTACTTTAACTACAGCCATCCAATTTCGAAACATCATGAAGAATTAGCCTCCTTCTAGCTGAACCAACTGTGTCAGTCTCCCAGACTGCAAATATATCAATACAGTCAATATCACTTGCTGGCATTCTCAGGGGTCTGCAGCCAGGAATAGATGCAAGCACATCCTCATGCAACTCTGCTCATCTATGAGATGAGAGAAGACTTGCAATTAACTGCCTAGATAAGTGGTTTAGACTAAGGATCAACTGCTGGGAGTATTGAAATCCACCATCCTAATTGCCATTATGAGGAATGATTTGAAAATAGGGATGTTAAATCAATACTGTTGTTTTAATAGAAGTTAAATGTTTGAATATCTTCGACTCGGACCTGGAGGATAATCCTGCAAGCCTTTCACATGCACATTAAATTTTACACACTGTACATAATCTCAGCATACTGTAAGATATTGCATGAATCTCAGGCTATGGTTTCCTTTTTAAGATAATAATCGTATTGAAATACTACATCAAATGCCATTGCATCTCTTCCTGAATAAAACCTTCAGAATTTTCTTATAAAAATAGATACGTACTTAAGAATCATAGATTCATAGAATGGCTTGGGTTGGAAGGGACCTCAAAGACCATCTAGTTCCAACACCCCTGCCGTGGACAGGGCTGCCAGCCACTAGCTCACTAGATCAAACTGCCCAGGAACCCATCCAGCCTGGCCTTGAACACAGCCAGGGATGGGGCAGCCACAGCTTCTCTGGGCATGTTTAAGCTTGTATAATTATTTTTGACACAACTAAACTTTATTTTAATACAGTTTATTTTATTTATTTATTTATTTTAATATGATTTTATTTTATTTATTTATTTATTTTTTAATACAGAGCCCACAGTGCAACTGTGTTGCACTGAAGTTTACAATATATAAAAAACAACATTGGACTTTTTCAGCAGCATTTGTGAAATTATGTGATCTTTTCAGGTGACTTGTTTTATGTGATAAGCAATGCTCTAATAACTTGTGTGCTTAAACAAGGTTGGAATCGTTGCCTCCTGTGTACACAAAGCTGAATAACGTCACTGAGAGAGAGATGTGAATAAAATTCAGGCAAAAGTCATCTTGAGGAAACTGGGGCACATGGGAGTTTCTGTAATAGGGGAAATAACAAGTGAATCATGTCTGTAAATGCACACAAATCCTTCCACAAGTTTGAGTACAGATAGCAAGTCTTTCAGTCCGCTGGCAGCATTACAGGGAGCAGAGTGCTAGCTGATGCAAGGGAAGCGACATTGTGATGGAAAAATTAGAGCTTCCCAGTTATACAATTAAAGCCAGAAATTTGGAGACTGAATTCAGAAGCTTGTTCCTATGTCTCATGGTACACATTGCAGCAATTTTTAATATGTATTTACATATTAATTCTTTAACACTCGGTTCAGAGGTCTAAAAATTACTTGCCAACAGCTTATGATATTTTGAGAGTTTGTAATTCCTATTCCTTCATGTCTACAGTAGTTCCATTGTTATTGTGGTGACATACATATTTTTCAGTTTATACTTAAACTTTGGATACTGCAAATTTTCCCTTTGCAAAGGTATGCGCTTTTATTATTTGGAGTTACTGTCTTTTGTGCTTGCAAGTGCAAAGGACTGTTGAGCCCCATACACATAAATTAAAATCTTAAATACAAACGAACAAGGAAACGAAACAAAACGAGCCAAAAAAACACAAGGAAAATGTCATAGGAAAAAAAAATCTTAAAAGGCTCCATACAGGAGAACAGTACTATATACCTTGCCATTCTCTACTCGACCACAAAGCTTCTCTCTAGAATGTGTCTTAGCACAAAGCAGTTCCACTTTGCGCCCCAGGAAAAATAGTGGTGGTACCTACTTCTGCTGCAGGTTCTGCAGCCCTCCTGGCAGAGCTCCACGTCTCGCTTCTGGCAGTAACACCCTAACACATTGTCTTGGTACTGAGGTACAAGAGACTGCAAATGGGAACAGGCAAAAGGTTTGAATTCGAAGACATTCAGGACCGAGCAGTAAATTGCTGGGTTAGGGTAGTGAATGCAAAAGGAGCTTCAATTTCATTTCAGACATTTGTGAGAGATGAGACTGAGAGTGACCTGGTTTTCTGAAAATGAGCCTCTCTTAAGGTGTTTTGAATTTATCTTAAAGGAAATATCCTGTGGTTATTTATTCACCTTCAATATGCGTGGAAAAAAAAAATATAGATCTGAAGAACCTTTGTAGCTCTGGGGAAAGAAAAAAAATTATGCTTTTCAGTGTAAGGAAATCTAGTTGAAGATATTTGCCAAAACCACATGAAGCCTGGATCTGCCTGGAGAGTACACATAAGGAAGAAGACATCTTGGAGAATTCACAGTCTACCAATATTCTTCCTGAGTAGACTTTTTCCCTGCTTCATATCAATCAAAAGCACACTGGGAAGTGTGAATGGCTTGCAAGGATTCATTTCAGATAGAACTGGGACAGAGTTTTCCAAATTCTAAAGAAAGATTAAATATTGAAATAACATTTCAGCAGTCTTCAGTTTTGCAGGATGTTGATACAGATAAACAGCATGACGAACTGAGAAATGAGTTCAGGATAGACATGATTCCTGCCAGAAGGATTGCAAACACTGCTGATAGTAGGACAGCTAAACAGAAAAAAAAAAAAAAAGCTAGAAATAAAATAATCAGTTGCATATCAGACCTGTGAACTGATAGGTCTGATAGGACTACTGTCAAAATTGTCATGCCTCGGGAATTCCATGGCAGCTTTGTGCCTATGAATGATTACTGTACAAAAAAAAAAAATCATACTGTTCAGTCTTACTTATTTCTGATATGATAAACCACTGGCAGAAAACGAACAGGGATTAGACTTCAAGTATAAACAGAATGAAGACAAAAAGCTGTCACCTTGGGATAAGACAGTTTGCAATACCCAGGAACTTGTCAAATGAGACATTATTTGCTGCTACAGCAGTCCCTCGGCTCCATACAAGCATCTGACAAGAAGCAAATAGACACCTCTGGGTGGCCTCACCAGAAAACATGAGTTGGAATCAATATTTAATGAGTTAGACACAACTGCTAAAATTAACAAGTTTCTCAACAAGAACCATTTCTTTTGAGCTGAGCTTCAGTCCCAGAGGCTGCTAGGAGCTCAGGGGAGGCTGTGGTAGTCATGCTGAAGCACATTTATTTTCCTCTGTTCCAGCGTGGTTCCCTGGGAATGTCCCATGGAGGGGCAGGAGGTATCAAAACAGCCAGGGTCTTCCCTGCTCTCTTGAGCAGTCTGCAAGGCTGATGCACTCACAGGCAGCTGTCCTTTCTAAGTGACACACTTATGGGAATATTTTCAACTCTCTCTGTCCCCTTAAGGTGTTGAGAATGTCCCCCTTCCACCGTATTAGTACTGGTTTACCTTAGTGCAGTTCCTATTGCGTTTTCCAAGAACAACTGTTCTTCAAAAAAGTCTCAAATTCTGGTTCAGAAGTGACTTAATCTTTCACATATTTGGGTCTGATTAAAAGCAATTAATCACTGTGAGCAAATCCCATTGAATCACAAACAGACTTTCTTTAACTGTCACTAGCTTTTAAAGTGACAGGTGATTAGCTAGTGATGAAAATAATATATCATGAATTTTCCTTAAATAAACAGAACTTCCTGATCTTGTTTTCATGTTAATGTAAGTGGGCAAGGTGACATACAGAGTCCAGCGAAGCCTGGTAAATGCAGTTTCTTGCAGAAACAGCATTTTACTACAAATAAATACATTATCTAAAATCTCACAGATGAGGTTTCACAGCAAACCTCTTCTATCTTAGATCCTTCATCCACATACATTTTTCTACTGTGGACAAATGCCAACAGATGCTCCAGGAGTGTCTGGATCAATTTTCAGTAAGACCTAAAGAAAGTGAAATCAGAGGAGGGCAATTTTTGATAAAAATGGCAAGTGGGTGGTCTGGCATCAACATCATGGCACGCCAGCAGACTGACAGGCCCTCCCACGCAGTGGTCACACCAGAAGCAGAGAGCTGAAGCCAATGCCTCCAAGCAGTCTTCGTGGAACATACATAGGAGATGTCTCAGTCTCTTTCTTGTTCTTTTCCTTATTTGCTGACTTCCTGGTCGTTCCTGTTATGTCACATTATTTCCATTTTCTAGGGTTACAGGTCTTTAATACTGCTGAACTTTTTACCATTCCCCACGTAAACTGGACTTTTGCTCCCTTCCCCATGAAACTATCAGGTATATTTAAGGCAGATAGTCAATCCAGCTCAATCTGATTTTGTTCAGGGAAATAAATACTAACATGATGTATTTAAACAATTTGTTCTTATGAATTTAAGTCGTAGTGAAAACAATTCCCATTCACCATCTTGAATTATCTACTACAGCATTCACCATCTTGCTCCTGCCTAGGAGCTGGGTTGCTGTGGGCAGCGTCATAGCTGTTCTTGTGCAGGAGTCACAGTTTTAGCAGTGATATTCTTGGAGCTGCAAGCCACAGGGATGGCTGTTGAGGGTAATTTGATATGCACAAGACATAACAATAGAATCATAGAATGGCTTGGGTTGGAAGGGACCTCAGAGATCATCTAGTTCCAACCCCCCTGCCGTGGACAGGGCTGCCAGCCACTAGCTCACTAGAACAAACTGCCCAGGAACCCATCCAGCCTGGCCTTGAACACAGCCAGGGATGGGGCATCCACAGCTTCTCTGGGCAGCCTGTCCCAGCGCCTCACCACCCTCTCAGTGAACAATTTCTTCCTGATGTCCAGCCTAAACCTCCCCTCTTTCAGTTTAAGTACATTCCCCCTTGTCCTATCAAATTGGACCCCTATGAATTGAGGTCTAATAAGTAGTAGTGTCATGAACAAAAAAAGGCACAGTCAAAGTCCCTGTAATGATAGAACTATATTCAGTTTGCAAAATCAAACACTCAAAAGGAGAAACTTTTCTCAGTTAAGCTAGACTATGCAAAACTTTTCATCCCTTTCATCCCTCGTGCATTTGGACTGTGATGTAGCCTTAATTAAATTAACATATTTTATTGTTTGCTGTCTCCTTCAATGAATAAGGAGTTACTAAATCTCTACGTAACCTTGCTACTCATGTTATAGCCTCTGGTCTTATTTTCCATACATCAGTTAAAGCTAGATTGACTAGAAAAATGATTAATTTCTCTGTGGATGTCTCTTACAGATTAAAAAAGTCATTTTAAATGCATCGCTATCAGGAATAAATATTGTGGTTTTGAGAGCAGGCAACATATTAATTTCAAGGGTAGGTAATGGTGCCATAAAGAAATTAACACTCAAATGAGTCATTGTTCACTCTGATTTTTGGTGCCCAACTCAAATATTACACTTTTCTTTAACAGCATATTTAATATTAATCCATTCAAATTGTAACTTCAAATTATTTTCTCTACTTGTTTTAGAAATGTTAATTCTAGTTCTTTAAAATGTGCAAACATTTCTTTTTGGCATGTTAAAATACTATTACCAAAGTTTCTTGTGCAAAATTTCATGATAAAAGAATTTTTAAAAATACCAGAACTGTTATATTGTATGATACTAACACATCATATGTCATCAGCAAGTCTGTAAACATTGGATCTACCTCACAGACCTCTGCCTCTTGATTTAACAGTATCTAATAAGAGCATGAATGTTCATTAAAAGGAGCTAGCACACTTCACAACTGGGGTTTTACACGTGTATTAGCTGATGGTAGAAGGGTGTTGCTCTCATGAATATATCTGAAGTTCTTCATAAATATAAATGAACTTGTCTTGTGAAACTAGGCAATATGAATCACTCCAAGAAACTGAAATGCAGAGACATGACTTACAATCACTCTTAGATGATTTCTGTTATCAAGTGTATTCTCCTTGCTAAGAGTAGCAGACTGTCCTGAAGAAGTAGAAATTTATTTTTTGAGTCTCTCTGCTACACATATCTCTAGCAAATATGTCTTCCCCACTTGCAAATAGAAAGGATTAAATATCAGTTTTATGTGGATAGGATTTTTTACTTTAAAAACATAATAATAACTTTGGTGTAACATTTGTTTCTTGACATTGAAAGGGTTTAAGAATGATATTCACAATATTTTAATAGTAACAGGGACAAATTAAGATTGAAAGTCCTCTTTAAGAATTAATTACGTATTTTAACCATATGAAATCAGGAAAACCTTTGTAATTGTCACATTTGAGGCAGAATTCTCACTCCTTTTAAATGCTGATGAAGCTCAAATGACTAAAAGGGAAAAGGATGGAACAGAAAAAGTTAGAATTGTAACACTGAAGAAGTTCTGAGATCTTCCAGCCACAAAAATTCAAGTAAAACTGTTTCCAAAGTGAGAGAGAAGTACTAACCTCCTGTGAATAAGCACAAATAAATAGCATATAATAAAATAATTCATTAAAATAAATTAATAAAAATAAAATCAGTGGCAACTACTACATTTGAATCTAACCACACCATCTAATAAAGAAGTCATGAAACAAAAAGTTGCATCAGCCTAATTAGAGAAAGCAATATCCTGCTCTATCACTTCCCTCAACCAGCCAGTATCCACCATAGATGCGCATGCTCATCTCTGCAAAAAAAAAAACTGCAGCAATCAGACAGAGAACAAAAACCACAGCAAAAGTAAGCAGCCACCCACCCAGCAGTGCTCTTTAGCCACTTAGGACCTAAAAGAGTTGGCTGTAGCATTACCAAAGAATTCAGTTTTCATTTCCATAATTTTAACAAGAGACTGACAGGCTCTCATTGTAGCTTCACACATTAATGGTTTGGCCTGATCTGTAAGATGTTATGTATTCCAGAAGATGAGATAGACTGCATAACAGGAAAGCAGTAGAATTAAATATGAACTTCACCAGAATTTTAACCCTACTGAATATCTGTCAATTTGCTTGTCTCAGGAGAGCTGCCTGAATTCTTTATTTCACCCAGGTAGTTGAACTGTTTCCTTCAGTTTCACAGGACATTGGTAAGATAATTGTCATTCATTGGTGAACTGTTAAGAATATTTTTTATTTAATCAGAGCAAGCATCAGGACCCCTGATACAATTATTTTGCCCAGCTTAAGCTCTTTTGCTTCTCTGTTATTGACTAGGACAGGAGAATTTCTGTCTAAATCATCACTAGTTAGGGGAGTTAAACGCTTTGCTCCCCTTACAACAGAGTCATCCTCATAAGTGAAACCTTGTCATGGTTTTCCATAAGTATTCCATATCATGGCATCTTGTAACAAACTGATAGAGTTGGGAGAGCTGTTGAAGGTGGACTACAGCTCCTGAGATACTCCTGCCCTTCCCACGTGGTTTCTGGGTTCCAGGAGCTCTGCCCTTTTGCCTCTGATCCCCATTGTGGGCTGCAGGGTCAGGAGACTTTCCCCCTTCCTTGTACACATATTTTCCATTTTATCAGATTTATTGCTCTCAATTCCTTTCATATTGTGTTATCTCACATTCCTTTACCATTTAAAATAAAATAGTTTTTTCTCAACTGACTGCCTCCTTTCTCACTCCTCTACCTAGCCTCCACAAGGAGAGGGGTGTGGGAGGGTGCTAGGCACTGGCACTGGACAATCTTTAATTAACCCACAAAAAACCTGTATGTGAAATTTTCCATGGCTAAAGAAAACACAATTATTTCTGCTATAATCTATGTTTTATTCTTAGTTTTACCCCATTTTCTGCCCGGAGTCCCTCGGATCTTCAGGCTTGTGCCTTTTTGCAGGAGTACCTGTGGTTGTAGGTTTTGGAAGCTCACTGCAGAGCAGCCCACTCTGAAAGCTGGCAGAAATCTCTGGCCATGACACCACCAGAGTTTCTCAAAGCTGAGATGTTTACAAAACATTTCCATTTCAACAGACTGGAGGATTTCCCTGTAGCTCTGGAGGATTGCCAGTTTCCTTTGATATGGATGTCATTGTGCTGGATGGAAACTCCTGGCTCTTTGCCAAGAAGTTTATGCAATTTCCAGCCTGAATTAAATTGATATCTTTGAACTAATAATATTCAGACTTCAAATTTTCTTAGGCTTTGCCCCTCACCTTCCCTAATATGAGGCAGTGGACTCTACTCACATCACCATTACAACAGCCACATAAAGGTCTTGGGAATGCAGGATGAAAGCTACCTGGACATTGGGTTAAAATGACCAGACTGAAGAATGAGCAGGGCCATTCTCTTTTCTCCCCTCACATCCTCAACCTCATTATCATTAGGACTCTTGATTTTGGTTGAGATGCATGGGAACATTAAAGCCTCTCAGAACATTTTTCCCTTTTCCTCATACCCTTCATCTGCTTCCTTGTGCAGCACTCTTACATTAGAAATAATATATATATTCATACACTTTTTTTCTTTTTAATTGAGAAGTGCTGAAGAAGGCAAGTTCCAGTTCTTACCAGACATCAGTCTGATATTTTGTACTGGCAATTTATCATCTGAGTCACTTGCCAGCAGGGACAAGAGTCCCTGACCTCTCCACAGCAGGCTGAATTTCACTATATTAGTTTTCTGGTTTTGTAGGAGGAGAAGAAAGGGTTATGCATAGGTTAGGTACACCTTAAGCCCTTTACAAACTTAGGTTTTTCTTCAGTCCTGTCTAGAATATTGTGTTTATTCTTTATCATCTGCGTATCTTGACTAATTAAAGTAACAGAGTTCAAAAATATTTAATCGTATTTTATCATCATGAGTGTTAATATCACTCTTAATTAAGCACAGAATATCTGAAGTATTCCTACACATTAAGAAATCTCGGTGAAAAAGTTTTTTTAGCATACAAGGTTTTCATGCTTCCCTTTTTTTAATCTTGGTCTGCAAAACTGAACTTAGAGACAGAGATGAAAACTTTTTTTTCTAATAATTTCTACCACATCCTTCTCACACAGAAATAGCTACACTCCTGATGTTTACAAGTTTTGTCATTTGTCTTCAGTACAACTCTGAAACAGAGAACTTCACAGAAAGAAGATAACTAGAAAAAATAAAAACTGATTCCCTTTTTTCAAATGCATTAAAGCATCTGCTCAGCCAGACCAGGTAGATGGTAATACAAGTATGTTCTTGTTTACACAGGTAAATAAGATACATTATTTCATCACAGTAAGCTTTACACGTTGAACTGAGGGACCACTTCTTCAACTCAGGGGAAAACACATTGAAGAACTGAGCCTACAGTATGATTAGATTTTTCACACAGACAGCATAATATACATGAACTACACTTCTATTACTTTTCTATGCAATTTTTAACAGAATACTGGGATATGGGGGAAATCGCAAAAAAAAAAAAAAAATGCCAAAATAGGTAAGCAAAAGCCTGACATATGATTTCAGGGCACTGAAGAGATCTAGCCTAGATTCTCAAAGTCTTCATTTCCTTTTACAGAGCAAGTTCCCTCCTCAACATTTTCTTCCCAAGAGGGTTCACTTGTGTTCAGAAAATGAAGATTATACCACATGGCTGGATAACGTGATCTAAAATAATTTTTAAGAAATAAAAACTGCCATGAAGAGATATCTTTTTCTACTATTTTTCTGAAAGAAAACCATTTTATGTCAAATTCTGAATTTCATGGAATTTTTATGTTAATTCTAACTTGACTTAAAAACTCACATACAGACCACTATCACAGGTAACACCAGAATGTTTTCAGAATTAACCCAGAGAAGAAATTAAATAATAACAAACAAATCTACTTCAGCCCCTTCCTGTGCCTCTTCTATCAATAACTAATCTCGCTGATTTCCCTCTGCAGAGCCTGGCACATCTGGTACCCTGTACAGCCACCCCAACTGCCTCCCTCAGGCTAGTGACTCCAACACGCAGAAGGCATCTTGTAACTAGATATTGCAGAGGCTATCCTGCAACATAAATGCTAATAAGCTTTCAGACAAACAACATAGGCAGCATGATATAAATGCCTCTTGTAAAGAATTTCACAGAAGAATCTTTTAGCTAACAACAAGAATATGAAGACCCTCCTGAGAGCATTGCATTCCTGTAAGTGCAAGAATTGTCTGGGTCTGCAGTAGCAAGTACAGAGTTCTTCAGTATCTCACTAGAGCCTAAAATCTAGTCCCTATTTTGGACTGTTGAGTTTTAAGAGTTTTGCTTTCATCTGTAACAGAACTCGACTGCTGACAACTCATTTCTGCTAGAACAAGGATCCTTCACAACTAGAAAAGCAATGAAGAGTGTCACCTCTCCAAGGAATAAATCTAATTGAGGTCTGTGAGTGAAATGTCAGTTTCATTATTTTCACGAGCAAAATGCTATAGTAACGTAAAAGTAGTGATGTGTGCGGCGACTGTGTGCTCCTGTATGGCACTTGGTGTTTAATCTGGCAGACAGTGACAGTCCCAGTCCCAGTACTCTGGATAGTTAGGTGGAAACTAGACTTTCATATTTCATAGAATTTTTTTTTCCAAAATTTGTATTGAAGATTCATAACATTTGGATTGTTCTGTGATGACAGCATGTACCTTGTTCTTTGAGTCTCATACATCTGAAATGTTTGTTCTTCTAATTCTCAGCAGACACAGAGAGGACTGCTTCAGTGCTCTACCAATCATTTCCGGTTTCGTGTAGGTTTCTTACATCAGGAATCATCTCTGTAGTGATTTTTTAATTCATTGATTTAAAAAGGGTTTTCGCCACTTGGCCACACTTTGATTTATAAATATCATGTGCTAAATTTTGTAATTTCTGTGCAACTATCTCACTTCAAACAACGCATGTTTTAGTACGTCTGTGATTAATTATTATGGGAAAGATATGTACTGTATTCTTATGTTTGGTAAAACATTAACATAATGTTGCAAAATTGGACTGCAGCTTGCATCTAACACAGAGTATCTCCGTAATGGAAGTGATAACTACCTGCAATAAAGCACATTTTTGTGTTCAGCTAAGGGAATCTGGCATATGATCAGCGTGTCCCATTGTATTATGGACATAGAGTATTTTTCCCCTCTACTGCTAAAGCATTCTGGAAATATATTTGCTTAGCTCTGTGCTCTAATTCTCCCCTTTACCATAAAAATGGTCATACTGCTGGTCTTCTGCCCTTGGCACCATCATATTTTCATGCAAAAATACTGATGTGATGATGGAGATCAATGCTTTCCAAAATCTCCTTCCTGTGGCACAGAACTATGAATAAGACATGCACATTCAGCATCCTCACAACAAGAGATACACCAAAAAATTACACCGTGGTAGAACTTCACTTCAGAAACTGGAGTTAGATAAAGTTGAGGAAGCTAATGAGAGGGATATTTAAAAGCAGAAGCTATATAGATAAAATGCTTGCAAAGCTTTTTTTTTTTTTTTTCCTGTTGAATTCTACAGCAAATGCATTCCAACTATTAAAACTCTGCCTGTAGAAGTGTTTAATAGAATCATAGAATGGCTTGGGTTGGAAGGGACCTCAGAGATCATCTAGTTACAACCCCCCTGCCGTGGACAGGGCTGCCAGCCACTAGTTCAGACTGCCCAGGAACCCATCCAGCCTGGCCTTGAACACAGCCAGGGATGGGGCATCCACAGCTTCTCTGGGCAGCCTGTGCCAGCGCCTCACCACTCTTTCAGTCAAGAATTCCTTCCTGATGTCCAACCTAAACCTCCCCTCTTTCAGTTGAGGTGGGCCCATTCAAACTTCATGAAGTTCAACAAGGCCAAGTGTAAGGTCCCGCACCTGTGTTGGTGCAAACCTAAGCACAAATACAGGTTGGATGGAGAATGACTGGAGAGCAGATCTGAAGAGAAGGATTTGGGGATTTTAGTCAATGATAAACTCAATGTGAGCCGACAATGTGCGCTTGCAGCCCATAAGGCCAACTGCATCCTGCGCTGCATCAAGAGAAGCGTGACCAGCAGTAGAAGGGAGGTGATCCTACCCCATACTCTGCTCTCAAGAGACCCCACCTGGAGTGCTACATCCAGTTCTGGGGCCCTCAACAATTCTTTACTGCAAGGGTGGTGAGACACTGGAACAGGTTATCCAGAGATGTTGTGGATGGGCCCTCACTAGAAAGTGTTCAAGGCCAGGCTGGATGGGGCTCTGAGCAACCGGGTCTAGTGGGAGGTGTCCCAGCCCATGGCAGGGAGGCTGGAACCTTTATGATGACCTAGATGACCTTTAAGGTGCCTTCCAACCCAAACCATCCCATGATTCTATGATTCTAGTCAGTTTTAGCCCATTCCCCCTTGTCCTACCATTATCTACCTGCATAAAAAAGTCGGTCCCCCTCCTGCCTGTAAGCTCCTTTTAGGTATTGGAAGGCCGCAATGAGGTGTCCCCGAACAATCCCAACTCCCTCAACCTTTCCTCATAGGAGAGGTGCTCCAGCCCTCTGAGCATTTTGGTGGCCCTCCTCTGGACCCGCTCCAACAGCTCCACATCCGCTCTGTACTGGGGGCCCCAGGCCTGGACACAGCACTCCAGGTGAGGCCTTCCAAGGGCAGAGTAGAGGGGGACGATCACCTCCCTCTCCCTGCTGGCCACCCCTCTCTTGATGCAGCCCAGGATGCCATTGGCCTTCCTGGCTGCAAGAGCGCACTGCTGGCTCATGGCCAGCTTTTCGTCAATCACAATGCCCAAGTCTTTCTCCGCAGGGCTGCTCTCAAGGAGTTCTTCTCCCAGTCTGTACACACACCTGGGATTGCCCTGACCCAAGTGCAACACCTTGCACTTGGCCTTGTTGAACCTCAT
>VXAV01004684.1:76080-93940 GCA_013399715.1 Alectura lathami
AAGGTTTTCCAAATGAATAGGATATTAAGGCCAATGTGTTCTGACTATTAAGACAGTGACAGAAATCTTTCAAAGTCTGGTATGTAAGTGAAGCTAAGATGTTTTGTTATGCTTTCAGTAAGCCAGAAAAAAAAGCGCGTGAGCAAAGCCAATTATTTTTTATGATTCACTGTGAATACTAGGACTCCTTTTAAACTATAGCAGACCTGTGTTTAGATCTTTCAAATCCTAGCTGGACATTAAACATTCCCAGTGAAAGATCTCTTAGAATCAATTTTGACAGAAGATATTTGGCTATGAGAATTTGGCTGAATTTTCTTTTAAAAAATCCTGCATCTTATCCCCCACTTTTTCTTCTGGCTGACCACCAGAAAATTGCTTCAATTCTCACATCTAAAGAAAGAACAATAACACCATCCCTTTTGCAAAAAGCTGTGAGATCCATTGTTGCAACACACAATATTTGACTTAAATAGCAGAGCACTCTATTCGAGATGTGCATCTTAAGAAACATCACACTGAGCATACTTAAACACTTAAAAAATTGCCAGAACAGGTGATGAAACAACAGGCAGAGCTGTAAATATTCTGTATCTCACAGGTTTTATGAGAAGAAGGGATGCAGAATGGATGTCGGCATGGCTGCTACCTAGCTTTCAGAGTGAGGAGGTTATTTGCAGTACCTTAGATATAGACACGGGCTACATTTTTAATTAGTTTTTGCCATATCCAGTAGGGAAAACAGAGATATAAACTTTTCTGCTAAAATCTGTGACATTCTTACTTCCTGGAGTTAATCTGCACCATAAAGATAGAGTGAGCGCAGCTAAGGAAACGCCTGTGGGAGTACTGACTGGGATTGACTTGGAAATGGCTGCTCCTAAAATGTGGACACATTTGTCTTTGCTAGAAACAGCAGATGATCACGTAGCTCCTAAGCTGATGACCTTGTTTATGCTCACAGTGTTTAAATGTCAGTCCTTATGGGTTGGCCAACCACACAATGTGCATGTCAGCAGCAATGTGTGTTCCACAGCAAGAGAGATGCCATAACCCCCTTTGACCGTTACTAGCAAGGCTCAGTCTTGGCTCGCCTCCCACAAGCACAACATACTACCCACCGATATAAACTATCCAAGGGCCCTACACAGCCCCTCATCCTCTTTTTTGCTCCTCTGCTCAGATATGCTGCCTCTTGCCATGTCCTGCTTGTATGAATTAAACAAANACATACGTCTGAGGTATCTACATTCTGCAGCTTCTAGCAGCTGAAGGGATCCCTTGGGGGAAACACCTCCATCCTGCCTCAGTACTTTAACAAAGATGCTCGTCAGAACCTTATGTTTCTATTTGTCAGTCTCCAATGCGGTGACTATCTGCACCTGGGTCCTGCAAGCTCTGCTCAGAGCACAGACACCCCTTACAACAGTCTCACAGCCCTTTGTCGATTGGTTCATGTTCTGCCAGTTTTGTGCCAAGAAGTGGCAGNGTGTTCAGTGAGTACCACCACCTACACCCTACTCAGAAATTCAGACATGCTAGGCAGTACATACGTCTGAGGTATCTACATTCTGCAGCTTCTAGCAGCTGAAGGGATCCCTTGGGGGAAACACCTCCATCCTGCCTCAGTACTTTAACAAAGATGCTCGTCAGAACCTTATGTTTCTATTTGTCAGTCTCCAATGCGGTGACTATCTGCACCTGGGTCCTGCAAGCTCTGCTCAGAGCACAGACACCCCTTACAACAGTCTCACAGCCCTTTGTCGATTGGTTCATGTTCTGCCAGTTTTGTGCCAAGAAGTGGCAGCAGCAGGAGACCTACTTGGACAACTCTGGAGGATTAGGCACCGTCAGACCAGGTAAAAGTTGCACCTCTATTGTATTCCTGGTCCAAAGCTCAGCATCCTTTATACTCTGATCCTCACCAAGATTTCCCCAGATGAATAACCATTTCCTTTGCACAAGAGTGGAAGCCAGGCGTGAACCGACATGTAGGTAGAACAGGACCTGGCATGAAACACAGACCCGCCATCATGGCATTGCTCAGCCATGGAGCACCCTTATGAACATCCTGGGCTGCTGTGCAAGGGGACAGCATTTACAGCTGTCTCTGTGGCACAGCACTACTGAAAGAATGCAGTCCCAAGACCCTAATGGATGTGCAAGGGAGAGAGTAAATACCAAGGTTTGTAAAGATCTTTGTAATCTTTGAAGAACAGTTTTGGAACGACATTAATGGATTCTCTGAGCTCATCAGAACTATTAGGAAGGTTTATTTTGAAAAGAGTCCCCTGAGAGTTATAAGGCAGGTGAACACATTTACTGTTGTTTTTACAAAATAAACCATTATACTTCATGTCTCTGATTGGATCAGTTGGAGGAGTCGTTAATATCATTTTGAATATGGTTCTAATATCAAAGGACTCTTGGTTTGCATGAGACAGACAGGTGCTGGACTGTGAAGTAAGTTCGGGGACCGGGGTAGAAAAATCACAGTTTCAATCGTATCAGTTTTTGCAGTTAAAGAAATTCCACTTATTGTTAAATAAAACTATAATATTAAGAAAGGGATTTTTATTCATTAATAGTTTCACAGTACTACACTTTCACCCTACAAACGAGAAAGTCCAGCGCTTGCTCTGAATTCCTTGAGGCATCTTTATACCCAGATTATCACAGGGATTTCTTACCATACTAGCCACCTTGTAGAGGGACTAATCCCTGCATATTTACCAGGATCAGCCAAAATGGAAGAAAAATTTTCCACTAAAATTTTTAGAATCTGAGGGTAAGACGTACAAGCAACGTGATTTCTGCTGCATCTTTTGCTTGGAACATGGGGGCTCCGTCAGCTTCACTAATCAAAAGCTAATTACAATTTTAAAAATGAACTAGCTGAGAATTGTGGCACCACACAACTGAGTTCTTCATAGTAATTTCAGTTATTCAAGTTCATATTTTCTTAATTTCTTCTCACTTCCTATCCCAATGAAGCCACTTAGGAGCAAGTCCTCAGCGTCTTAAGAAACTAAAGTTCCTGGGGAACTTCATATGCCTCACAGTTAGTAAGGCTCGCCCTGGACAGCTACAGCTGTCCACTCTCTTACCTGGTTTCTGTGCCATCATCCCACCCCAAAGACATAATTCATTGATTCATCCCTAACAAATCTGCAAGGTGACTTGTAGCCACAGGACAGCTTAGATATCTGAGGCTGGATGTTATTTGAAAAAGAAGGTTCCTCTTGAGAACATGTGGGTGAGATGAGGGAACCAGGCACTGAAAAATGCAACATGAACATGATCAAGAACAACAAAGGTGTAAAATTAAGGCTTCATGTGCTATAAATTCCCACTTGTTTGAAAAGTTCCTTTTAAATTAAACTTACCTATTTGCTGCTGCTTTTGTTCACATACCAGGTCCCACAATGAGTTTCAGTCTTCAAGCTAATTACTCATTTATTGTCTCTTTTTCTGCCTGTTGGACTTCCACATCTACTAGTACATGACACATAAGTAATTAATAGAATACTAAATATTTAGAGGTCGCATCCTGCACCTACTATACTGTACAAGGTCATAGGAAATGTCTAAAATCATTACATATATATATATATTAATACAGAAAGGAAGACTTCTGCTTTGGATTTTTAGGTCTCAGCTCTTTATCCTCAGTTTCAAGGATTTGAAAGGTGTCTTCCTAGCAAATCAAAGCTGTCATGCCCACCTATTGTAAAGATTCAAGAACTCAGTTGCAAAATCTGCAGTGAAATCACAAAAAGGAAAAGAAAAGGACAGAAAACACAGCTCAGGTGGCATTATGATTGACTTTAATCTTTAGCCTCTCTTAGGATTTTTTGTTTGACATTCTGCATCTGATTAACTTCCTGTTATGGAAGAGGTGTTGCTGGAGGGTGAGGAGCACAATTTCAAATGTAGTAAAAAAAAAATAAAATTGGAAGTGCTTTTAAGACTAGTAGAGCTCCTTTCTCCATGCATGCTATGCATTTCATCAGTGACTTGAAGAATAACCAGGAGCTCCACTGTGACAGAGGCATGGTCTCTCTTGTATGTCCTGTCTCTTTTGCCACGAACCTTCAGCTCTCAGCAGGGAGAAGCACATAGAGTGCGTCCAGGTGGGTGTTATGATGTGGGTTTGATCCCTCTCCACATGAGAACAACGCAGGAGTCCCTCTGCCTTGACCAGTGCTGCAAGAAGCAGGCACCTCAGCTCTTGGTCCGCCTGCCATTTGGGAGCAGGCAGAAACATCACTCAGCAGTACAAGAGAAACAGTGAGGTGGGTGTCCACAGCCGAAGAGAGGATGATAGTTTCGCTGATGAAAGAGATTTGAACTCTAGAAGCCAGACTCACATAGATACTCGTCTGTGAGTCAAGCAGCCTTGTGAGGCTGCACCCACACGTGTCTCTTCTATGCCTTCTTTGCAGGGTTGTTTGGGCATCCTCTATGCTCCCCATACCAGCTGCCCCATGCTCCTTCCCCACATGCCTATCCATTTGCTGGAGCTAATTTACCTAGCACGTATTCTTCAGTTCTTCTGCAAAACCTGGGTGCTTTAAAAGCCAGTGGTGTGACAGTCAGCACAGATATGCCTGAACAACTTTGTGCATCTGGAATTTAGGCGATAGTGCAAGCGAGAATACCACTTAATTTCGAAGAAAATCAGAGAGATCAAGTAGAAAATCATTGACGTACAAAGGCTTATTACTGCTAGTGATGAAACATTCATGAGAAGGAACTTAAACATCAATGTGTCAAGCCTTTCTGCTAATCTAGGACACACCATTAGGATTTGCAGTAAACAGCTGTCAGCTTTTCCATCAACAATTTCCCTCTGCACTTACTCCTGGTGCAGACATGATCAAAAATTAACACCCCAGACGCCAGGGAAAAATGAAATCTCGGTTAGAGTTGCATAGGAATTTCCCCTACAGCCTTGCAAGGAGGGAGCTGAGAGGCTGTGTTTGCCCAGGATCAGATAGAGAGCCTGCTAAAGTAGCCAAGATGCCATGACTCCCTGTATTAATGATCTCTTGACCAACAGTCAGCAGCTTTGTATTGCTCATGTGCTGGCCTTACTGGAGGCTCCATCAGAAAAAAAAGAAAAAGAAAAAAAAAACACCACAAAATTCAGAATCCTTTAGCACGTGAAGGAGCTGACCAGAAAAGACAAGGAGATGAGTCTAGAAAAGTCTCCACCTGTTCTGCAGCAAAGCTTCTTTCATCATCAAAACAAAACATAAAAAGCTTATTCGCTCCATAACTCTTTGCAGCAGATACTGGTTCTGGCCGGAGTAGATTAACACCAAATCATTAGAGGTAATTTAGATCAATTGGTAACAGCATTAGTTCAAACGATTTTTTTTAACCCACATAAAATTTCTTCACTTCACTTCTGCTCTGAGCCTGAATTAATGCCACAATTTCCAGTTACTGCTGGACCTTTAATTTGAAGTCAGATATTACACAGAACTCATGTCTACATGTGGGGTTTTTTCTTGTTGGGTTTCTCAGCATGAAGCATTTTAACTCATGGTTTGCTGGCTGCTGAATCTCACCTACAAAACAAAGGGTAACTGGGAGATGGGACAGCCCTATCCCTCTTAGGGCACTCCAAAGGCTAAACAGGACACAGCAGTCACAGAGAGATTGCTGCTCAGCTTGATATTTGGAAGGGCCATGAGACAAACTAACCCCATTCCATGTATATCACTAATTTTCACTTGAGGACCTGGGAAAACAGAGGATCTGCAGTTGTAGTGTACTTCAGTGCTTCATCACAACAGCTTCTAACAGTGGGTTCAACGTTCACTTCCAGCTGTTCATCCTAGGCGCAACACACGTCATAGAGAAACACTTCAATAAGGCTATGCCACACCATATGTGATTTGTGATACGCAGCTGTGAAAGCATTTCAACATAGTTTAGGATTGTTTAGATATTAAATTATAATACATAACAAAAAAAAATCTTTGGATTTCAAGAGTTATAAAATGTATTGAGAGTAAGTATAGCAATGAAATCAGGTTTAGAGTTTGGGGGATTTTTACAGTATTGTGCAAATTTTGCAGTCACTTTCTGGAGCAAAAAAAAAAAATTATCCAAATGTATATATATATATTTGACTGAGCATATTCTATACAACTCATAAGTGATACCAACCACAAAATTCTCAGTTGTAAGCCCAGTAATTAGAGATCTGAAGAAAAGTGCCCTGGCTCCTTCTTCTTAACTAGTCTGTGCTTCATTTATGTATGGATATGAAAATTCAGGTCAATTTGAAAAATACTGAGATAAATCTCTGGTGAGAGAGACTCTGCAAGTTGCCCCATGAGCCACTAACAGGAGACAGGTCGATGGGTAGTGATCAAAAGCTTTATTTTTCTGGGTAATTACAGTAAATAGAAGTATCAGCTGTTGTCATGAAACTGGATTCAGAAACACTTTTTTTTAGTGTACTCATTAAAGTCCTGTTATACAAATTAAAATTCATACCCCACTTAATGAAACAAAATTATTATTTTATCACAGCTGTTAAGAGACCCAAATTCATCCCTAAATCATACTGGCTGCAACTCACTTACAAAGTATGCTTACAGATGATCACTGTGGGGAATGAAGTGCAGAACAAGAAGGTGTATCAGAAGTCAGAGGTTATAAATTGTGTTGGAAATTAGGGTGAAATCACAAGGTAAGGAAAGAGCACTCTCTTCAGATAATTCAGGTAGCACTTCAGACAATTCAGAGCAACTCAAAATTGCAGCCTTCTGGAAATCAGCAGAGCAATGGGAAAAGGTGCGTGCTTGAAAAACGGTGGTGAGACAGACCATGCAGTGAAATGTGTGAATTATGAATAATTCACAGTAAATATTTGTGGTGCTTATTTTGATTACCACAAATTTTATTTTTCCCCCTCATCACAGCATCCGTGTGGTAAAGATCCAAGGATATCTGACTACCTTATGTTTACTTTCCCACATCCCTGCCATTATGGCAGTGGATCAGGTCTCTTCCCAGAATGTTCTGTATTACTAATGATGTCTGTTGACTTGTGAGACTCGACTCCAACTTTTCAAACGTCCTGTGTGCTGGCAGAACAGTGAGATTGTGGCGCAGGAAGATGCTGGCTGCTTTGCACAACAGCATGGACAGAATCATACATTCCCCCGTCTTGCTGGAGATTGGCAGGTCTTTCTGTTGGCATTGAAGGATGTTTGTTTCTCACTCAAATGGCTGCCTACATGAACACCCTGAGTGCATACAAGGAAGTTCTCTCCCCAGTTGCACTAAACATGCCATCGGAAAGTGAAAGAATTTTACATTTTAATTTTGAAATGGTCCCAGAATAGATGAACACGCAGACAGCTGGCTAGCAGAGTAAGGAGGAACTTCTCTCTTCATTGCATTAAGCACACCCTCACTGAGTTCATAAGTCGGATTTTTTTCCTCCAGCTGCTGCCTGTTAGTGTATTTTTAACCCTACTCCATAACTGAACTCCTGAAGCTGGGTAGATGAATTACACCTCAATGCACAGGCACCTTGCCCATGCACATTCTGTGCAAAGCTGACACATAGTCAGTCAAAGTCTTATCAAAACAAAACCAACAAAGAAATATGCCTCTGTTTATCCTTCTTTGAGGAGAAAATGGAAAGAAAATAAAAGCAGGATTTGGGGCTGAGGCTTCAATTTTTTTTTTTTTCGTCCTGTTCAGGAAACACTAGTGCAAGTTATGTGTTTATACCACCATCAGCTGCTTAGTGCAGCTGCAAAAAGCAGAGCAACCAAGTCAGTGGCTGATGTGTGTAGAAAGGAACTTCCCTCATTTATTCTTTGACTTTCAAGAAGTAGTACAGCTAAATCCCACTTATAGAGGTAACAAAGATCGGAAAGGGATTTTCAGCTAGGATTGGTTTTACTGAATTCTGGAGCCAGACCCTAAATGTCTTTCACGGTGCCATGGTGGCAACCATGTTCTTATGAGGACCAAAACATGGGAGCTGCCTTCTAGACACCTCTGACACCTGTAAAGTCAAGTAGTCTGTAGAAGATCGTACTATGTTAAAGACTGTAATTTTCTGCAAGTTACAGAAATAATCAGCAACGCGAGGTGCTGTAACGAGCTGAAATGCAAAAACATACCAGTCCATATGAACTTCAAAAATGCAGGGGAAAAAAAAAAAGATCAATCCTATCCGCCTTTGTCTTGATTCTCTCAACTAGATACTGCAGTATACGGTACTGCAGTACTCAGCAAAGTGCCTATTCCAAATCTCTGCCTTCTCCTGCTTTTGTTAGCTTCTACCACCTGGCAGAGGCTACGGCATATTGTTAGGCACAGAGCTCAATGTCTCCTGCACCTCTGCTTTGCAATTTAGATGTGCTCTGTGACATGGCCCCAGAGAGCTGCCTCAGGTTTTCTCCTAAAATTGTCCATGAGACGAGGCCAGAGTCGGTCTTTGATGTCGTGCACCAGACATGCTGAAAGTAAAAAAGCAAGCTTCAAAAGTCAGTAAACATATCATGCTTGCTCTAAGATTTTAATTCTTTTGATTTCACTGCTTTGCGGTATAATATCAGTTACAGATTGTGTTAATTTACCAATCAATTAAAATATGAAAAGAAGCTATCATGGAAAATGTTTTAGAGTTGAACTGAGAAGCTAAAGCGGTTCTAATTTGAGGAGATATTTTCTAAATACGTACACTAATTGGAACAAAATTGTCTGAAATTAAGCTTACATTGGATATTTTTTCACGTTTGACTTGCTTTAAGAACAATTACATTATTTTTTACTTCCTGTGATCATTATACAAGTCTTCTGCAGCTACCACAGTCAAAGTAATCTATGTGAGCACTATTTAAGGAAGACACATTTATAGTTATATTTACCTGCAAATCTAATTGTAGTCTGTTTTAGAAAACTCAGCATTTAGAGCCTAATCATACCCAAATGACAATTTGCATCAACTCCGTGGCTCATCAGACTCTTCACTACTTCAGTTCACCTGGCAGAGCAGCAGTGGAGGTTTGAACAGCTTACTGATTTTTATAGCTCACGTTCTGCTCATTCATAACACTCCCCATGGCTATTGCCCTTACACATAACAGCAACTCCTGCAGAACCATAAATAAAGTAATAGGCAATCAAAATAACCTTCATCTATATCTGATTTTAAAGGTGTGTTCTCACAGCTCGTTCTGTGTTGGCAGTTTCACTTGTTGGGTCAGCCAAATAGATGCACCATTTAGTATTTGTGCTACATTTTGCCCACCCATCAGTACAAAAATATATGGAAGAGGCGTGTGATTCACATGCACAGAAACTCTCTTACAGACCTGTTAGCATCTGCAGAGCTATTAGTGATACTTTGTAAGTATGTGTGCAGCTTCACAGCAAAGTGTTTCTAGGGAATGGCAAAACAGTTTCCAAAGGAGAGATGAAAACCTTCTACTACTCAGCTGTGTAAACCAAAACCCAGGAGTAACACGAGTCCTCTGTCTGTGTCCATTGCAGACAAATATTGGCTCCAAATGCTACTGCTGTGTTAGTTGTTTCAGTGCAGAAACACCAGTACTCTCATCCTGTTCATGATGGCTTGCTGACAGACATTGGCAAGCCTGGGAGACCTGACAGCAGCCTTTCAATATCAAAACAGGGGCTACAAGAAAGAAGGGGACAGACTCTTTAGCAGGGCCTGTTGTGATAGGACATGGGGAAATGGTTTCAAATTGAGAGAGTGGAGATTAGACTGGATATAAGGAAAAAGTTTTTTACCTTAAGGGTGGTGAAGCACTGGCACAGGTTGCCCAGAGAGGTGGTGGCTGCCCCGGCCCTGGAGACCTTCAAGGTCAGGCTGGACAGGGCTCTGAGCAACCTGATCCAGCTGTAGGTGTCCCTGTTCACTGCAGGGGAGTTGGACTAGATGGCCTTTAGAGGTCCCTTCCAACCAGGGTAATTCTATGATTCTATATATATTAAAAAAAAAAAAAAAAAAAAAGCCTCTCAGATAAGTAGAGTACATGCTACATGCATCTTATCAGCAGAGAGTCAAACAAAGACATAACTTCTCCAGGTAGGACACTGGTCTGATGATCACTGAGTAAGTAGGACTCTTATTTTAATCATTTCCTATGGTCCTAGAACTTCTATTATGTAGATCCAGCACTAAACATACATGCAGAAGAAGAAATTTGCTCCAAACCATTTATGCATATGTACATATGCATAAAACTGTACCAAAACCCTAGGATGTCTAGCTAATATTTGTGTTGCACCTTGAAGTATCACACTTGGCTTCCTGATGGAAGCAATGTTAGCAATTCAAGAGGAGCACCTGAGGACTATTGCTTATCCTGTTCCTTTAACTTGGTCATGCCCTGTTTATGCTATGTCCTAGCAGAGCAGAACCTTGCAGAAGAGGGTGCATAAGACTTCAAAATCATTTTTAAAAGCCACATATGGTTGTATTCATAATGGTAAAAATGAAATGAAACAATAAAATCAAATAAAGAAATGCATTATGTATTGAAACCCAGCTGAATTCTGCCAGCAGTGTGACTAATTGCTGCTCTCTGGCATTTCTGTGCTGATAAAGGACCACAGGAGGTGACCTTCCTCCCGCCTGATTCCTAGAGCCTTCAGGGAAACTGCTCACCTGTCTGGGCACAGCAGGGTGTGGAAGCAAGGAGCAGCAATGCTGGGACCTCTGAGATGACCCAGCCAGAACGTGACTAACTAACAAGCCACTGCTCCGCTGCTGGTGCAGAATGGGTGCTCCTGGTAATGTTTGCACGGCAGACCCATCTGCACAAGTCTCTAAGCCCTCCCTTGCTCAGCCTCTGCCACATGTTGACTCTGTGTTTGCTGTGACTCTCGAGATGTCAGTGCTTGCTTGCCACTTGTCCAGGCTCCTTTACCACATCAGGTTCCTGTGTGATGAGCCTGACCTTGCTCTGGCCTGCTGGCTAGAGGCTCGCAGACACACGGACCTTGCGGCACAAACTGAGCCTCGCTGCCCCTCAGCTGTGCTGAAATGGTGAAGCTCCAAGCCCTGCCCTGCTCTCAACAAGAAAGAAGCAACTCTTTTCAAATACACAGCCAATCTCTTTGTTCTCTGCTCCTGTGCAGAGTTCCCACCCACACTCATCACTCAGGAATTGGTCATTTTAACTGCAAAACTTAAGTGTAATTCTTTTCCTCATCTGCTTGCTAAATATAGTATTTCCAAACCAGACCATTTTTGGAATCAATGTCTTCCTAGATTATAGAGTTCAGGAATGGGAAATGGAAAAGAACACATTGTTTATTCACAGGAATAACCAAGAAAGCAGGAGATAACGAATGTTCACCAAATACAATTTGAAGTTTAAGACATTCTTTTTGTTGTTTTCTCTAACTGATCAAAAAGGATTTCCTAGCTGAGTTCTTCTATCTGAATTTCAGCACAATATCTAATAAAGTATCTGGCACAAATATCTATTACATTTGTGCTATAAACCATTGAATAACAAGGTTTATAAATTCAGTGACTGACCTGACCTTACCTATATATATTTTCCAGAAGTGTGTGGTTAATGTAGAACAGCAACCTGAGCCAATAAAGTATACCTATTTATTATATTTTTTTTAAGTTGAAGGAGAAAAGAATGAATACAAAATTAGAAACTTTTGCTTACAGAGTGAAGCAGAGAGTGGTGTTCCTTTCTTAACTTTGCTTTATCACTTTTTGTTAAAGCACGTATTATACATAGTGCATTTATACCCATTAATACTGCAGGGCAACTTGATGGCATGAAATACCTGGCCACATTTAGCATGGGGATATGTTCTAAATGCCAATATTTATATAATGCTTTGGAAGAAGAAAGGTCTATATAAATGTATTTAATCTATGCTGTAGCATGTACTTACAGCTCTGGAATGACCTAAATTCACAACTGGGGTTCTGCTGTTCAGTAAGCTCTCTGACCATGAGCATCTGCTGGGCCCAGCTTGGTTCACTGCACATCTGTCCCTTGTGCTTCTGCACAACACTCAACAGATCCCAACACATGAACTCATCCTAGCTCTTTTAAATGGACAAAGCTAACACTTTGTTCTAGCTCTAGAATGGAATACAAGATCAGATTTTTTCTGCTCAAGACACTTTTTTAGCATTTTTGACATGACTGAGGCCCTGCTGCACTGATGCTGTCACTCAAGGAAAAATAAAAAAAAACCTCTGAACCTCAAAATGGTTGTGAAAATATTACCATGGAAATATTTTTCTGTAATGTATGTTATATATAACCTAGTTGATGGTAGCTGTGACAAACAGCTTGGAACTTGTTTCATGCGAACTCTGCAATTTTTATTCCTCTCTTCACAAGCATAAATATACAACTTACATTTATAGCCTTCAGCTGATAAATTGAAATGGTATCTCCATATCATGTATGTATCATTCATATGCCCAAGGTAACAATTTTCACTTGATTAGGCTACACTCAATGAATTCAGATCAGCGGAATTCACACTTGCTAAATTAAATTTATAATACAGGAGGCATAACCTCTTTATCTTCAGTGCTACATGCGCACTCCTTTTACCCTC
Source organism: Alectura lathami (assembly GCA_013399715.1). NCBI lineage: Eukaryota > Metazoa > Chordata > Aves > Galliformes > Megapodiidae > Alectura > Alectura lathami. The sequence goes on from VXAV01004684.1 coordinate 88,693, forward strand.
ATCACAGGCCTGAAAATCACAGGCCAAAAACAATACAATCAAACCCAGCACCACACTCCTCGAAAGTGAGGGCTAGCACCTGCCAGCAGAAGCAGTGCCATGATAAGTGGAGGTCTGGAGCCCTCGGCCTGCAGGCTGGGGACATTACAGATCACCAGCATAGGGAAGCATCATCTGATGTTTGCTGAGAAAGGCTGAAGGCCTGTTTAACCGTGAGGCGTACTCTAATGTGACTTTTGAACCAAGATCAGCTTTCCCAGACATCCAAACAGGACAGCAGCATGTATCAGTCATCTGCTTTTGTTACCACAGGGATCCAGCTCAGCCACCTCACTTCCCCCAGGAAAGAATGGATTTGTGCCAGGAACATAAAAATTTGGTAGGGAAAAGCAAAGACCATGCCACTAGCAGATGAGCTACCGTGGTTAACGTGCCCAGTGTGGGCCTGTCCCAGGGCCTCAGCTGCCAGGGCCCAGCCACTCCCAGCTGTGCCCGGTGAAGCAGTGATGAGTACCCTGGCTGGCTGCTTTTGCACTTTTGCTCTGAGGCATGCTGCAGTTTGTCTGCAGGCAGCTGTCTGCAGGAACAAGGCTGCTGTGGGCAGTGAGATCGGCCAGCAGCTGGCCATGAGCCCACAGGCCCACCATGGGGTTTTGGGGTGGCAGTGCTGTGGTGTTGCTTGGCTGTGAAGCACAATGTTTGGAACATGAGTTGTGTTTGTGTGGCCATCATCATCCCCTTTATCTTCTGGAGAGAGAAGGTAAGGAAGTGATATCTGCTGATACATCCTGCACTTCAAACACTGCTGTCAAAGCTGAAAATAGTGAGCTCCAACTGAAGTAAATCTGTGTTATTGATCACTATGTTTTGGGGCAGGTTTTAGTTTCGGATGCCAGCACTAATGATTTGTAAGGCTCACTAATTTACAAGGGGGCAGTGTGGCCTCATGTAGGATTAAGGTACAGAAGCAGCTGATATATCATTAGGGCCTCCAGAGATTATCTACTGCTGCAGGGCCAAAACTGGTTCTCTTTTTTCTTTGCCAGTAGTGGAGATAAAATAAATAGCCTGTGCTGTTATCAAATCATTTTGGATTTATACATTGGGTTTGGGGTTTTATAACAAATCATGTGTTTTAGGAATAGTGCATTTTTCTAAAAAAAAAAAAAAAAAAAAAAAAAAAAAGTCTGGCTTGAAATAACGAGTTGGCGAGAATTATTCCTCTTTACCCTGAGTCTGGCAGTCTTGAAACCAAAATCACTTGGGAGTACTAACAGCTGTGAACTTTTGAGAGTGTACATACTAGAAGACTATCTCTGAGTCTAACTTACAGTGCAGTAACCATCAGATCTCATCCTTCTAAAGACTCTCCTGACAGACAAAGACATTCTTGGTTTTGGCTCCTTCCCGTTGTAGATATGGACATTTTCAGTCCATGTTCTTCAGTCAAGTCTCTTATTTTACACTCAAGTGAATGGAGTGTTGCTTTTTCTGATAACTCAAAATTTTATTATTTTTTTCCCTGTATAAATGTGTGCTGTAGCTCACAACTGTCAAATCTGGAAATCTGTAACTCTGAGCTGATGCTGATTTTTCCCAAGAGCAAAGCAAAGCTGCAATCTAATGAAATTTTCCGTAGCAGTATTTTTATTTATGCAAAGACTTGACTTGCTGTTGGGCAGGCAAGGAGATCTGGAAGAACTGTACAGATGCTTGTGACTTAAAATGGGGTAATGTAATTTGTAAAAGATTTGGAAAACACCAGCTCTGTGCACAGATTGCTGCTATCCTTCTCCAGCTCTTTGAATTGAAGTTACATCTCAAGCTACATCTTGGGCAAGTGTCGGAGGTAGGATGTTCTGGCAGGGCATAGGGATCACTCACAAAGTGAATTTTTCAGCCAAACAGTTGCTTTAGGCTGACAAGCCTAGCTGAAAAGGAGAAGGGATCCTCAGATGAGTACATTTTGTGCAGCTGGGCACATGCAATGCAGCTGGCGTTGTCAGGCTCCTGCCTTGATACTGCTTTGGACTTGAGAGAGCAGCAGTAGGCTGTCAAGGTCTCTTTATGCCTAGATTTTTTTTGTCCCTCTTCCTCACAGGAATGTCCAGCATGACAATGTACTTCTTCTGAATAGTGCCTTGATTTCTTTAATGGCTGAGTTTTTTTCTTTTCCCCTCTGTACTGGGATTGATGTAATATTAATTAACCTTATGCATCACATGAAAGGAATTGCTTGCCTTTTGTGTTACTGCTTGTGTGATAGGACTAGGGAGGTTTGTTCAATTTTTTCTGAGGCTAACTGCTGTCCTGAGAGCATGCAGAGCTTCTTCGTAGGTCCTTGCTTCATCTGTAGGCTAACAAGATTGTGTTCTCTTTGGTGTGAATTTTTGGAAGCTAAGCTGCCTGAGGCAGGTGCTGGACTGAAAAATGTGCTAATCTGGAATGAAAGAAAGATCATCATACATCAATCAATACAATATTAGACCTGAAATTGATAACATGCTGTTTGTAGTTGGATTTGATGTGTTTATTCTGTTTTATTATTTTATTATCCTGCTTATAAAGATTTTTTTTCTCAAAATTGGAAAACATTTTAGCATTTTCATATTGCCATCCCTCTTAAGCACCTTTGAATCACTTCCAGCCACGTGGCTGGGCTCACTTACAGCTATGTCAGTGCACCTCCAAGGGCTGAGGCGAAGGCAGCTGGGAGAGGCTACAGCTCTGCGAGATGACAGTGGTGCACTGAAGCATAGCTTCAGCTGTTGAGCTGTGCAGTTCATGAGTATGAAGGTAAAACTAAACCTGAGTGACACACTCCACAAAAGATAGTAACAGGTATAACAAAATACTACTAGCAATTTTGTGGCTTTGGCAAGCAGCACTCTTGTGATTTGCTACCCTTCTGGTATATGTTGATGTTTAGGATCTTCCTCTTTGCTGAAGGGGAAGGCAAAGGCCATGTGTGTGTAAATAAGGTCTGAAAGCTGCTGGTTTTGCTGCATTATAAAGCCAGATGGGTAAAGCAAAGGGCATGTATTAGAAACTTTGTGCAATGATTCCAATAAATGGAAAAAGAGCTGCTTCTGTTTCTAGGAAGCACTACATTGAACAATGTAATTTTTTACTTCACTAATTTTGAGCTATGTACACGGTTATTTTCAGAATAGAGCTTTCTGCTAGCCTAAAAGGAACCTTTTTTTTTTTTTTTTTTTTAACTTATGATACTTTTCACAGTTATAAAAACTACTGAAGATGGCAACATAAGCATCTGATGCAAACCATGTATGCAAGCTAGTGAGCAATTAACTTAAAACAGACTAGTAAATGTGGCTTCTAACATGCAGGACCATTAAGTAAATAGAATCTTAGAGTTATAGAATATCCTAAGTTAGAAGGGATACATAAGCACCATTGACTCCAACCCCTGGCCCCACACAGCACCACCCCAAACCTGTCCCTGAGAGCAGTGTCCAAACGCCCCCTGAGCTCTGGAGGCTCGGGGCTGTGCCCACTGCCCTGGGGAGCCTGTGCCATGCCCACCACCCCCTGGTGCAGAACCTTTTCCTAACCCCCAGCCTGACCCTCCCCTGACACAGCTCCATGCCGTTCCCTCGGGCCCTGTCGCTGTTCCCAGGGAGCAGAGCTCAGCGCCTGCCCCTCCGCTCCCCTGGGAGGAAGCTGTAGGCCGCCATGAGGCCTCCCCTCAGCCTCCTCTGCTCTGGGCTGAACAAACCAGGGGACCTCAGCCGCTCCTCACACATCTTGCCTTCTAGACCCTCCCCCATCTTGTAGCCCTCCTTTGGATGCTCTCTGATAGTTTAATGTCCTTCTCATATTGTGACACCCACACCTGCACCCAGAGCTCGAGGTGAGGCCGCACCAGGCAGAGCAGAGCAGGACAGTCCCTTCCCTCGCCCAGCTGGCAGTGCTGGGCCTGATGCTCCCCAGGGTACGGGTGGCCCTTTGGGCTGCCAGGGCTCACTGCTGGCTCATGTTCAACGTGCTGTCAGCCAGAGCCCCCAGATCCCTTTCCATGGGCCTGCTCCCCGGCTTCTCGTCCCCCAGTCTATACATAAAGCCAGGCCTGCCCTGTCACAGGTACGGAACCTGACACTTGCTCTTGTTAAACTCCATATGGTTGGTGATTATCCAGTACCAAATTATCAAGATCTCTCTGCAAGGCCTCTCTACCTTCGAGAGAGTCAACAGTTCCTCCTAATTTAATGTCATTTGCAAACTCAGTATACTGTTGAGTCATGTATCCAAGACATTGATGAAAACATTGAAGAGAACTGGGCATAAAATGGAGCCCTGCAGAACCCTAGTAGTGACTGATTGCCAGCCAGGTGTAACCTCATTTACTATAACCCTCTGAGCCTGACTTACTAGCCAAATGTTCACTCATACAGACAGACTTTCATACAGACAAGTCACAGTACTGTGGTTTGGAGTGGAGTCTTGGCTGAAATATAATTAATTTCTTTCTGTGGAGAAGAACTTTCTTCCCTCTGCATGGATTTTTGGGGGGGCTTTGTTTCCTAAATGAAACAAAATGAGCTCTTTGTTCCAAGCAGCTGTTTCTGTTAGGGGAGCATGGCTGGCAGTTGCTGGTGTTTATGTGCAGTGAGGATTCTTTGATCATTTACATGTATTTTGTATTAATTTTATATAGATATATTTAATGGCATAAAGGAAGTTGTTAAAAGTGGCTGTATGGCTAGAATACAATAGTGATAAATCTGTTTTAAATTTTTGTAATATATTTCCTTAAATTACCTGGTTAAGCCTCTAACTAGCTGCTTGCAGAGTGATTAAGAGCCTATGTATGATAAATCTTGTAAGTACTTTGACATAGATTGCTAACACCGGACTGCAGTATGTCACTGTGATAAAACTAAAAATATCTCCCAAATAGATAGAGGTCATAATTACTGTCATACTTCTATCCTTCAATATTTGCAGCATAAGTGGAAATGCAAAGCCTCTGAGCCTAATTCCTTGGCAGACTAACTTTTAAATATCACCAATTTCAGGGAGAACACCAAGAGTTATGAGTGAACTGAAGGGAATGATTAACCTGTGTAAGCATTCACAGACTCAGGACAGAGTTTCTACTGAAGATAGAGTAAGGTGTACAAAAAGAATCAGGGTTCATATTAGGTTGGTTAGGCTCTTCTGAGTGCTTCTGTAGCTGAGTAGTTTGAGAAATGAGGCAAAAAAAAAAAAAAAAAAAAAAAAAAAA
>VXAV01004684.1:93948-107642 GCA_013399715.1 Alectura lathami
AAAAAAAAATGATGCTGCCTTTAGCTCCTATTGGCTGTCTGGAGTTGCATGCACCTGTGCTGGGAAAGGGGGATGTTTTGTAAAGGATTAGATGTGATGGCAAAGTTCTTCGTTTGGTTATGGAGTCTGACTTGTAAATGAAATGAATTGAGGAATGAAGTTGGGCACCAGCAAGGCTGAATGTGAGATTTGTGCCTATTTGTGGCTTTGGTGAGAAACTCCTGTCTGTGTCCAAGGGCAAAATTCAAAGCATGTGGAAAACTTTGTAAAGAACCTTTATTTCTAGATGTTAACTGCCTTCTGGCACAGGTAGACTCCTAAAGATTCACAGCTTTAGGCTCTGGGCAGTACAGTGCCAATTAAGTCATCTTGTCAGTGTAGCTCTTGGCACTTTTATTTGTGCTTCTGTGTAAAGTTTTGTAGTTGAGAAGTAAATACCTCAGAAATAAATTCATAATTATGAAGTCCAGAGCCTTCTGGTGAGCAGGTTACAGGAAATCAGCATTCACTGATGGCAAGTTTTTAGTGCACACATGTGAACAGACAGAACTGGAAGCTGGCACGTGCTGTGCTCTCTGCAGTCTTTGTCAAAACTGTCTATAAAAGGTCTGCCCCTCTGATGCCATATCGAGAGTGATTGGTTTACTTTTAATTTCCTGAAAAGAAAGGAAGGGAAGAAGGAAGGAAAGATTGAATTTAGAAACTGTATAACTTGTATGCCATCATCAACAACAAAGGCCTTGATTTCCTTAGTTATTCACTCACAATATAATTATCTTGAAAAATGGCTTTTGCTGACACCTTTGCAACTGCATTAGTTTTAAATCTACTTAAGCAGGCTGAAGATGTCACGTGGCAAGAGTGGGCTTGCCAGCCGATGCCTTGACTGCTGCTCGTAGCGCAGGCAGTACAGCACAGCATTGCCGCAGCACCAGGATGCAGGGAGGAGGGAGCAGTCACCAGGAGGAGCCATGGCCTTGAAGGGTGGCTGCGTGCTCCCATGGACACTTCTGGGGCTCCCTGGGGAGAAGAACAGGAGCAAGGCAATATATGGCAAAAAAAGCTTCCTTGGTGCATGTTGAAACATTATGCTGTAATTGTAAAGTCAGTAGTTTATGAGAATGCTCTGTTGGCATCTGTGCTGAGTTTGTCCACTCAACTCTGTCACAACAACGGTGGCTAGGAAACAAAGTGTGGTTCAGTCCATGACAGACACTGGACTTGTATGTATAAAACACGGTTTGTGATCACAGAATAAGTGTTTCTTCCACATCCCAACACACAAAAACTTGAATACAGATTGTACCTACACTGAGCAGTAATTCATGGATAAATTTTCAGTGCAAAGTCCGTGCAATGCTCTAAATACTAGGCTGAAAGGTAAACATAAATGTTTGTAGTCTTCAATCACAAAACTCTGATGGGAATGTGGGAGTAGGTAATTGGCCAAATTATTTACTGGCTTTGATAGGAATGATTATTTGGTACGTGGTTCTCTGGAGCTAAACAGTGAGATAATTTCCCCAGCTTTCAGTCCCCAAATCCCCATTCTTTCTCTTGCTCTAAGATAAGGGCATATTTCTGAGGTTATTATTGCTTAATTACCTGCATTATGCTACTAATATCCACCAGATAAACACAACTTTCCTTTCTATATGTTGCTGTAAGCAATGGGTGCTACCAAAAGAATATTAAGAGGTCCTGGACTGGGACCTGGGAAGCCCAAACTGGACCATGCCCCTTCCCTTTGCCCTGCCTGGTGGGAGGACGGTGCTTGAGAGCCCCTGGGGAGCAGGCACTGCTCCTCCTGTGGGGACTGCAGCTCAGTGGAGGTGTGGAGGTGCTGAGGCAGTGGGCTTAGGAGCTAGCTGGGGTTCAGCAGTCCTTTTTTTTTTTTTTTTTTTTTATAGATAATTCTGTTAAACTCCCTTCAGCATAACCCTGTCCTGTTGTACACAGTTGTCATTGGTATATAGAAACTTACTGAAATAATGCTAGATAATAATAATTGCTTTTTGAGATACTTCTTACTGGAAGGGTAGTCCACAGGACTGAACTTTTACATGTACTTTCTTATAATATTGGCACTTCTCTTTTTACCATGTCGCTTTTGCCAGTCTAGGAGGGGAAGGTCAATGAGAGTGGAGTACCGTGGCTTTAATCGCATCATTTAATCTCATGTATAGTTTGAGAGAGATGTAACTACTGTTGTAGCAGACTAGAAAAAAAAAAAAACAACTCGTTCTCAAGCATCTGTCTGTATCAGCTATTCAGGCAAAATATATTCAGAAAATTCTCTCACCATTTAATCTGTTTACTGCATTAACTAAAAAGCTGTATTTTATCCAATCTCTGTGGAAACAGACGCACCATAATCTTAATTTATCACTTGTCTTTCCTTCACAACTGGGTAAAACTAAGAAATAAATGCAGTGACTGCAGACAAAGCTGACAGGCTTAAGCTGCAGTATGTATGCTAATGTATTTTTCAAACAGCTTTTAAAGGCATGATTATGCCTTCCTGTTTTGGTTTATAGTGAACCATAAGGAGCCCTAAAATCAACAGTGTCATGAAGAGATCTCATTTGAGAGTGTTTGTAATCAGCTTGTAAGAAATGTAACTCAGTTGTGTGTAATGACATTGTACTATTCACAAAGAGTTGTGATTTTCAGACATACTTTCCAAGAAGCTTTCAATGGAAGCACTGCTTTGGGCAAAGAAATGGGAAGTGTACCAATTTTTTCCACTTTGTAGTAATTTATAAGGCACAAGAGATGTCATAAATAATGAATTGAGCCACAACCTTGACAAGCTTACAGAATTTTTAATTAAAAGCTAGGTGTTTGGTGTGGTGAGTTTTTCTTTTTTCATGTTTAGATGCTGATCATCTCTGAATATGTGAATGGAAGAAGCCAACCAAAACCTAAGAAATATATGTACACACATGTGAGTCTGTGCCTGGGAAAGCAAATCTAGAAGAAATGCGGATACATGGGAGTGGCATTTTGGAAAATATTTGTCTCCTAATCACTCTTTTCTAAATAATGTTGCAAGAACTGGGATTTGTAAGAAAACAAAGCCTGTGTGTCTGCAATAACAAGAACATGTCATTATCAGAAGAATTTCTTTTCCAAGTGCTACTGAGGTCTTTATCAAGTGGGTTAACCCAGAAGTCAGCAATCTTATCCATCGCCAACTGTCTTTTCTGAGACAGTGATCTCTAGCAGCAGACGAGGGCTGTGCTTGCAGAACTGCAATCAGCAGATCAAGAAAGTGAATGTTCCTTTTTATCTGGGGAAAGTGGGGCTGGAGTGCTGTGTCCACTTCTGGACACCTGGCTCAGCCCTTTGCCACCAACTGGGTAGCAGAAACTGTGCTGTGAGAAGCCAAATGAGAGTACAAAACCAAAAAATCATTGTCTTTCACAAAGGTGACCACTAATTTTCCATCCTCAGCAAGCAAGGAGACATTTTTTTGGAGGAAAAATGCAAGTGTAGGCAGTAGATAGATAAATGGTATGTCTTGTTTGTGTACAAAACATGGCCCGTGTTTCACAATAAAAAGCAAACGGTTATTTTGATGTTCTGCTTTCCCGTTTTCCTTTTCAGCCTGGGAAAAGGGAACTGGGGCTTAGGGGATGGAGTAACATTCCTATTCTGCTCATGTTTGAGCCACTTGGGTTTTCCATTTATTCACATCTGTATTTTTATAGAAAATTGATAGGTGCTGTAATTGCAGTCTGCTGAAAGCAAGTAGGTCAGAGCTACGCTTCCCGTTCCAGAGGGGCTGGGGAGACAGAAATACATCTGGACAGCTTTCCTTTCTGTATGCATGTCTGTGTGTCACAGCCATTCGTTAGATTGCTCACAACTGCTCACCAAAATACTTTCAGGGGCATTAAGCAAAATCAACAAGAGCATCTGCATCTGAAACGTCCCTCCCTACTTGTCTGTCATACTTCTTGTGGCAGAAGATCCTTTTCACAGCCCCATGTAAGATGGTGATTTGGCACAGAGTTATGCTACCTGTAAGGGGAAAATTTCATCAATGCACTGACAGCAGTTTCCTAAGAGGTGACCAAAGAGGTGATGAGGCTCTCCTACTCCTGAAACAAGGATGAACTGGCAAGAGATGTGAAGGTGAGGGGCTGCCATGGCCCCTACAACAACTTCTACTGGTACTCTGGCAGGAAAAGGAAGACCAAGGAAAACGTGGGCCCACTGCAGAAGGAGCCCTGGTGACAAACCACACAGAGAGGTCTGAGGTGCTGAATCTCCTCTTCGCTTCTGTCTTTACTGGTCAGTCCAGGTCATTACAGGAAGCCCGGGTTCCTGAGGCCCACAGAGAAGTCTAGAGCATGGTGATGTCCTCCTCGGTGGAGAAGGATCATGTTAGGGAACATTTAAGCAAATTGGACATACATAAGTCCATGGGATGTGATGGCATGCACCCGTGAGCACTGAGTAAACTTGTTGATGTCACTGAAAGGCCACTCTCAATGGTCTTTGAAAAGTTATGTCAGATGCGGAAGGATCTTGAGGACTGGAAGAAAGCAAATGTCACTTCTGTTCTTAAGGGGAACCTGGGGAACTCTTAACTCTCCTTCCTTTTTTTTGCATTCACATCAGTGATGTGGCTTATCATGGCTGCAGTTAGAACGTATCATCTTCTGTCCACTCTCTTATTTATTCATGTATGAAATTTCATTTGTGGGTTAGGCAGGAGTCACAAATGGCAAATACATACAGAGAAATAAAATTGCCCTCAAATGCTCATAATAGAATCAGATCCTTCAATATGCAAAATCCAGTCTCTAGTGAAGAATAATGAATGGGTTTGCTACCTGTTTTTGCAGAGCGAGAGTTACACACCAGTTCTTCTGTGTTGTAGTCATATAAATTGTCTATTGAACTTCCACTTCTCCTGGGCTGGGATTCAGACAGGCGAACACTTGATCAAATACAGTAACCTATTTCTATATAAAATTCAGGTGATCATAATCTTTCTCATCCAATTGGCTTTTTTCCTAACTCTCTTAAATCTAGCTTGAGACTCTGAAAATCCTGGTAAGGGATTTTTTTTTTTTTTTTCCCCTCTGTTTGCAAAGGATGTATATCACATTTAAAGACGTAACAAGTACTGGAGGGGTTAAAAGGAATTCCACATGCAGATGAAGTGTTGCTGCAATACTGCTACATGTTTTTTGTTGTTTTATAATCAGGTCCCTTGTTCTAGTTGATATCAAGTTGTAAAAATTCTTATCATTCTCCACTGTTTTGCATGCATTTAATACCAAGGCATCTTTCTTTGTGCTGACTACCCTAGGCTACCCTATTGTCAGAAAATAAGTACTTCTGAAGTATAATTTCTCTAAGCTGAGTATCAGTTATTAGATGTCAAGAACTAGGCATTTTCAAGGTGCTTACCTGACTGTATAAAGACAGTGACTAACAGAAGCACGAATAGTTCATCTGTGAATAATAAGTACATTTCAGAGATGGTGACTAAGAGAGAAGACAGATCCTGTCTGTATGGTTTTGTTGTTGTATTTTCTATGTACACATTATCTTTAACACGCACTGGCATCCAGGAAACCTCTTCAATTCATCTGGTTCATCGCTTTTAATAAGCATGCTAACAGAGCAGGTTTCATTCTCAGGGATTCCTTGGTGCTGTCTGCATCAGACTGATGCAGGCTGAAGCAGCCCGCTCCTGGCAGTTCCCTTGTTGCAGTCTCAGACAGAGGTGCTTAGAAAAGCGGTCGATAGGAACACTGCCTTGCCCTTCCCCTTCCAAAGCAGGCTGCTGTGCTTGCCTGCAGCTGTTCTTTCTAAAGCAGAGCTTTAAGTTGCAAAGAGTGCAATTTCTGCTGGAACATCATGAATATTTGAGTAGTGTTAAATACAGGAGATGTGTTCCTCATGAAAGGAGCTTTCCTCCAGTGGCCAGAAAAGATGAAATCTTCCTTGGCTTACATGTCCTTGGGAATCTAATGAAAAGTTGGTGATTACTGAGAGCTTTATTTGCTTGTAGGGCTGAAAGGATCTCTCCCGTCACAAATACGTTACCCCACTAAAAAGTTTTTTTATGCCACTGTTATTAATTGACACCTTGGGTGGATTTACAAGACTGATTTTTTGTTGTTGTTGTGGGAACAGAATACTCAGCCTTATGGAAGGAGAGCTTCATTTCTGCACAGCAGTGGACAGGACTGATTCGTCAGTTTTGCATTGGTGTGAATGTTTACCTTCAGGAAGGTTTTTCGTAGGGCAACTCTGTTCTAAAAGAGAGAACAAAATTACATGCAGCCAACACAATCTCTGCAGAGGCTAATTTGAAATGTAAATGTTTAAAAAAATATTTCTTAACTGTAGAAATAACAGTAGTGAGGACAGAAGCCCTGATCCTGGACTGTAGGGTGACACAAATTCTTATATGCCTATTGACAGCTTGTGCCTGGGTCCTGTTTCTCTGACCTAGCAGGGCTAGAGTCCTGTAATTTAAGTAAGTAGCTCACACAGTGTTACCTGAACATCTGGACAGCCTTGCCTCAGTCCAAAAAGGAAGAATACCACCACCCGAGATCTGTTTCATAGTGGAAGTTCCCCTGAAAATGAAACGTCAGTACATGGGTGGGATATCTATAACATGATTTGTATTAGCTCCACCCATCTCATCTTTCTGAGGAAATGAACAGATTTGACAGCAATTTTCAGCTCTGATTTAAACAAACATGCTCTCAACCAGCCCATCCATGCTGGGCTGCGTGGGAAGGTGTCTCACCCAGTTAGATGGATATGCATGTATTTTGGACTGAGAACTCTTTGATATAGGAACTTAATTCTGAAAATTCAACTTTATTTTGCCTGACAAAAATACCCTGTATTCAGTTCTTATAGGTAGCACATGGAAGAGGAAAGCTGACCCTTCCTCACCTCTCCATCCCTCATGTAAATGGCTCCTTACTACAAAAGCAACTGAGGTAGGAGAGGTGAGGTGAAAGCAAGCCCATTTAGACATATACCTTTAAAAAAAAAAAAAAAATGTAGCATTCTACAACATGCTACAACATGTAGCTTTTGAAATGAATGAGGTCTATTCTGCATTGAGAAGACCTAGAAAACATAAATAGTCCAGGTTTATCTTTCAAAAGAGGGACATGTGTCTACTCATTTTGTTTAGGGAAAAGTGAATAGGTCTCATTTTTATAGCTAAAAAATCCGATATGTCAGGGAAAAACACAGCTCAGGCAATCTCTTCAAGCAGGTTAACATAGGCAGCGGCTGTAATACAAAGAAAATCAAACAGAATTGTATTCTTCTGTGCTTCTTTTTGAGAAAAGATAGGGCATCATTCTGAAGCTCCTTTTCCTCCAGTGACTTAAATCATATTAATTTTTTTCATGAATAGCAGAACAAGAATACAAGCCTGACTATCAACAATACTGTTTTCTCGGAGAAGAAAGGACTGCTATAACATCTAGCTTCAACTTCAGTTGATAGCATGGCAGTTCATGCAGTCAGTGGTTAGGAAGGAGCATTTTATTTCTAACAAGTGCTTATCATTAGGTTTATCCTAACAAACACAGAAGCTTTAGTTACTCTCTGCTCACCTGTGTAAGGTGCCCAGTTGGTCCCTAACCCTCAACTGTACTTTCACTGGTCAAGTAGGCTATGCTCTTCCTAATTATTACCAGGCACCAATTGCCCTAGTATTTTGCAGTGCACTGATCACAATATATACATTCAATTACAAGGAACTGTGTGCAATAACAAAAATGCTATGACAGAGAAGTCTGAAGTGCTTCTGACAAACAGAAAGTAGTTCAGAATTCTTCAAAATGCTCTTCATACAGCTGTTTTCAAAGAAAAAAAAAATCAGATTTCTGTTTCCAGATTTCTTGAAAAAAATAAATTAGCATGAGTTCTGAGTGGAGCCCCTGCTAGTTAAGCATGGCATAAAACATGTATTAAATGGTCATTGTCATCAGTTTCTGTGTTGGAGATCGTCATCTCAACACACATATACAAATCTAGGTGCTTAAGGAATATCTAAATCCAACCCTAGGGATTTATTTGGACACTTTTCTCCCACAGAACTCCTCACCACCAAGACAGGTGCTTTCTCCTCAAGGAATTCTCACTCTTACAGCCACATACAAGATGTAGTGACTCCTTCTGTGGCCAGATGACTAGGGCACTCACCAGGGCTGTAGAGCACTGGACTTCACACTGTCCCCTGGCCCCAGAAGATGCAACCCCCCACTCTTACCATTCAGGATGCTCCCCCACCCGCTGTACTGGAAGGCAAAGCCCTCACTCCTGTGTTGATGGCCATCCAAAAGGGCACAGGAGGCTGGCTAGTGCTCCAAGCAAGAGGCTGCGCAGAGAAGCCAGGAGTGCTCACCACTGCATGGTTCACTGGGGCCAGGAGGCTGCCATACGCCTGCCCCTCTGAGGAAAGCCCCACAGCAGCCTGGTGAGCATGGGGTGCTCTTCCCCTGGCAAGATGCAGGACCTTCATGGCATGTACTCAAGCACGATTTTAAACAGTGGGTACCCTCCTGGCACATGGAAGTGTTACACAGCTCTGGCCCTTCCTACCTTAGTGATGGAGGGTATCAAAGTTTTACACCTTTTTTTTTTTTTTTTTTTTTTTTTTAACNTTGAACACCTTATAAAACCACAAATTCTTAACCTACCACTCTTCTCCTCCTTGACACATATACTGTTCTCAACACAGAAGGTATCTTGGCTCAATATATTGCTATTTCTATGGTCAAGTTCTATGGTCAACTACTGAGTGCCATGTAAAAAAAAAATACACCTGATTTTTCCCTATAACTTATTTGTTAAGCATTCTTTCCCAAACAGAGGGAAAATGCCCTCCGATTTTGATCATAATGATTTATTTTCATTAAGAGTTTGAAAAAAAAAAAAAGCAATCTGTATTAAAGTATTATAATGCTAAACATTCAAACAGTGCCAACTTACTATTAGGAAACAAAATTGTTAGGGCTGTGGACTTTTTTCCTCCTCTTAGCATAGTAGTTCTAACACTCAATAACAGACGCCTAATGCAAATACCTAAAATTAGGATATGATAGGGCTAGAAAGTACCTGTTTTTATGGCTGAATATCTAATACTGTGTTTCAGCTGAGCACGTTGACTAAATGGCATTGAAACACATACTAATTTACAGTTCTACTCTTTGCTGGAGCTTCATGTACTATTGCTGTTGTGTAATATGAACATGTAGCATTTTAAAATACAAGCAGCCTGCTTCTCAGTTGATCAAATTTAAAATCTGTCATGCAGCTGAGAAGGACTCCAGACTAAATCACTAAAGATGGAAAACTGCAGAAGATATGCACAGGCTTAAGGGAGAAAACGCTGTGTTATCTCATTTATATAAACAAAAACCACACTCCAAAGTGCTACTGTGTAGAAATGGACTACCACAGCACTGCTCTGTCAAAATTAGTTTTCTTCAGAATGGAATTTACAGCACATAATAATAACGTGTCACCCCCAAAGACCGCAAAACTTGAAAGAACTCCATACTTGTTCTTGTTTTACTGCAATATATTCCTTTTATTTATTATTATCTCAGAGGAAGAATGTTACAATGTAGTGTTTGAAGTAGCATTTACTTGGCAGCAGAGGACAAAGGATGCTTACAAACACAGGCAGAAAAACAACTTTATACATAACCTCATATTCAGAACAAAAATAAAAGCCACCAATTTCACTATAGAGACCTTTTATTTTTTCCACTTCGGTGGGGGCTATTTTTAAGGATTCTTTGCCTAGAGAATGACATAAGCTTGATAAAAGCAAAGTACTTTGCAGAGAACAGAATACAAAGCTATTTCCAATACTACTCATGAAGATAGGTCTGAGGTAGAAAGGTGGTCATGGCTTTCCTCTTCTGTAAAATGTGTGTGTTTGTCTTCTCAGAATAATTATGCTACTTTTTTTAATAGATGAAGCCTTTATAGTAGCCAGAATCTTCTCACCCTGACAGTTTTGCTCCACTCATTCACGAATAATACTTAGCATTTATACAGAGCTTTTCAGACTAACTATCTAAGCTCTATGCCTTTGAGAGGTAAGTACTGTCATCCCCATTTTACAGATGGGAAAACGGAGGCAGAGTGGTTAAATAATTTGCCAAAGGGTTTGGAAGGAGCTGGCACCAGAGCCAACACTAGAAAGTGGTCAACGCTGTCACTCCTTGAGCAGCGGCACTCCAGGAGCGAGTACTGTGGGTGCAGGACAATCTAGTTGGCAGCACTTGATAAAAACACTAGATATTCCTGACTGTGTTTCAGTGTCCTCTAGCATCTTTAGGTAGCAGTACAGAATTTATAATTCTTCCAATACCACTTCAAGGCTTTTCTTCTTCAGTAATAATCAAGAACGACACAGTTTAATTTCTCTCCACTATACATAAAATATATTGCATGCAGTTTTACCAATTAAAGGTATGTCCTGAAATTAAAGCAAGTGTTCATGCAGCATTGTAAACTCCATGAAGGCATTAAAATCTCTTATGATTATTTTAAAACTGGAGATCAGCTGATCAGTGACATAACTTTCCCATAATTATCTCTACTTGAACTACATAAATAAATGATTTCAAAGATAAAGATGAGTTGCAAGATTACAATGCCACATGATAACATCTAAGAGCACTGCAGCTTTGAAGAAAATGTTCCATCACTAATAGTATTGGAAAAGGCTTTCTAATTGTCTCTTCATTTCCAAGAGGCAGATAAAAGACCTGTGTGTTTGGGTCATCAGAAGGGGATCTCACGGAAATGAGCTTCAGTTCACAGACTGCACATTCCAAAACTTGAAACAAGTTTGGCACAGCAGGGAACAGCAAAGCTTTGTCTCCAAACAACGTTGGGTAAGATTACACCAACTTAGACCTTACTAAAAACAACTTAAACTATCACCTAAGTCCTCTTTTTAGCTATCTCCTGATTCAAAGTAAAGTAAGGCTTAAAAAATAATCCTCCAAACAGAGTGTGTTGGCTGGAAATAACTAAAAGAAATTAAAAAATATTATTTGGTGCTGATAATTATTATGACTTGAAATTAGACTTTACCTTGTTTAATGGAGCTAAAATACTGTAACTTGCACTCAAGGCAATTTTTGTTAAACAGTAAAAAATGCATAGTATGGGAACTTCATATGCCAATTCTGAAAACAAATCAAGGGTAATTCTGAAGTCTGTGGTCAGATGGTTAGGATATAAATAATCGGTACAGAGTATTAAATGAGTGAGAATATAACTGAGGATATTTTACAATGTAAAAGCAAAGAGCTGAAAGGAATGTATAAATGTAACAATTTGCTCCAAACTCCTTATGCAATTCTCTTTACGTTTATCAAAAAGAACGTATACAAAGCCCCTGCCCCTTTTCCCGCGGCTGTATATTTATACAAATCAGTGACAAATACTCCACTGCTCTTTAATTTCAGTTGCATAGAAAGGGAGAAGAAGAAAAAAACCAATGCTAGAAAAACAACATCCTCATCTTTGGGTATTCAGTGTTTTATTATTTCAAGTAGAACACGCAGTCAAAGCGAACAGCATGTTCCAAGGTCCCATGCAGCCTTCTGGTGAAGTGGAACTCGCGATTGGTGCTTTGTAGAAAAGGGCTGTACTGCACGTCAAGAAGCACTGGTTAACGTCCAAATGAGCACTTCACATTGCCTGTATCGATGAGAAATAACCATGTCAGTACCACATTAACATGCACAGCCCTCTACAGAGAGCTCTAAATACTCTGGACTCAGCTGAGTTAAGGACCCAGATGTAGTTTTACAAAAACCCTGTATTTTAAAAATGTAGATGTATTGTCACAAGATTCAGCAAATCACTGAGGCATGTAGTTAAGAGAATCCTCATTCTACTATGCTGCAAGTGCTTAAAATTCTTACTGCGTAAAGCCCAAAGGATGTTATGACCACAGAGTAATAAATACATTTTATAGGCTTTCCCTGCCACGTACCCATAGAAAAAAAAAAATGTTCAGGCAAAATAACCGCTCTATCCGCAGTACATTGGGGAGCACACACAAACAGGGTTTGGACACAGCCCCTTAAAATGCGATGCTTATTTCCAGGCTTCTGTTTCTGGATTTTATACTCTGCAAAACAGACAAATATCCCTTCTCAAATGGTGCTAGATGTGTGTATTTCAAGTGTGAGATCACTTGGGAATCATTCTGTATCTAAAAAAAATAGATTGATTTTTCAGGAAGATTAATATTAATCCCTGATGACAGTGAAAGCTATCACTATGCCTGCTTACAGGAAGGGAAAATGTTAGTTTAATTCACTAATTTACCTTGTTAAGAGACTGAAACCCAAAGCCTGATTCACTGACTGCAGGGCACAATTCATCCCATTCCCTTTAGAAATTGTTGGTTAGGAGGGCAATCCTATTATATCAGATATTGAAGTCCAAGAATGCGTTTATCAAGCAATATTTCTGAATTTTAGCTATTAACATGGGGGAGGTGTGAACTTGTAAACTGTGGATTAATGGACAAGGTGAAGCAATTTAGGGGAGTAAATTGATTCTGCCTATCACTTCATTCTTCTGACACCACAGTAATTTCTGCTAGTCTTTAAGACTTATTTAACAATGAAACTTCACAAGAACTCTACAATGACACATGATTATGTTGGTGTTACTCATAAATTTGCTCCAGTATCAACCGAAATCTACAGCAAGTGTTTTGTCCTATCTCTCCTATTTGTGAGGGAAATGCAATTGTTCACACCAGGTACATTTTCAAGAACTCAGCAGTATCTAAATATCTGACTTCCATAAGTTTGTGAATCGTGAAAGTAGCCAAATATCTTCTTTGGGTTTGTAAAGTGGTTGCCTACTGAGAGAAAGAAGGCAGCTGAATCTGATACCTAAGATGCTGTGCAGCTTTTGATCCATAGACCCACCTGGAACTGGAGCTCTGGGCACCATGGCACAAGCACACGTGGATGTCTTTGCAAGAACCAGCTTTGATCTTGCAGAGCTGAGGCTGCTTTGAAACTAACTCGCTCTGATAGATTTGAGCTGATTCCATATGGTCAGCATCCTAGGACTGCACATCACAGTACCTCTGGTAATGTCTGAACTAGCAGAAATGTTCTATTAACTGGGATATTTCAGAATTTAAATTTCCTGTTACATCGGTCTAGCTTCCAAATAGCTTGATAGGGAGAAAATGAGACATGAGCCACTTTGCTTTAATGGAATTTTCCCACATGCTTTACTTTGCTACCAACAACTACGCAAATACATCACCATGTTGCATACCTGTTGTCTGCCAGGGAAACTTGCTGCAAACAGGAGAAAAAAAAAGAAGTCAGAAATTTGCATCATTCTGCATCTTCGTAGTAAAAAAACAAAGACAGTAACACGAAAATACATACTGTAGAAGAATATAAAGCTTTTATCTGAAACATTAAACTGGAAGTGTGTTGCAATGGACTATACATAACTTTCTTCACAAGTTTTCTTGTAACAAGTTTTTAGCATTATGAATACAGATTGTATTGTTCCTCTGATCAGCACTCGGGCCCACATAGACCTATGAGTGCTGCGTTATAATTCTGACTTGTTCAACATTAAACATTCCCAGGACCACCATCACTAGACACTAGATTCTT
>VXAV01004684.1:107648-119303 GCA_013399715.1 Alectura lathami
TCTGCTTTTTTTTTTTTTTTTTTTGGGTATTATTTTTTTTTTTTTTTTTTTTTTTTTCCTGTTCAGTCTAGAAGAGTTCACAACTACATTTCTAAACTCTGGGGAAAGAGCATCACCTATTAGGCTGGAAAGCTTTTAATCTACTATCTTGGAATTTTTCACCTCTTTGTAGAGGAATTCAGGATTCATGCCATGAGGCATGTCCAGAGCCCAACAACGGAACGATAGGTTCCATATTGACAGCGCTCTCCATTTCTCCCAACATCTCCCACAATGAACAGCTGCAGCTCTTGGTCCCTGTTGTTTTTTTTCTAAGACACAGGAGGTCAAGATGAATGCGCTGTTATGTCCAGAGGTTTTGAAGAGAGATATTCAGTAAGCTGTGAGGCCTTGGATGTTATAGCAATAGCCAGTTATGAACTTAAGACATTGCAATGCTACTGTTGGAGCCAAAGCACTCAGATACCCAGAGCATCTCAAGAAGATTCTAAGTCCTCTGATATCTCTGTGAAGCCATAGGGAACAGAGTGATAAACAGCATACAGAGTGACTCAGGAGCATGGGAGAAGGCTGGCAGGCAGTATTTTTTGTGTATTTTTTATCAGTACATCAAAAAGATCGACCTGGAACTCTATCAGTCATAAAAAGCCTTCCGTTGTGACCTTTAATTTATATGATGAAATTGGATTCAGAAGGCCACAACAACATTGGATGACCGCTCCAGGTCATTTTGTGCAATCTCCCACTCAAAGCACTGCCAACAACGGTCTTGACAACCTCTAAGACTAGAGACTCCGTAACCTCTGTGTGTGACCTGCTCCCAGTGCTGCCCTATACTCTAATTTAGGAGAAAAAAAAAAAAAGAATGAAAATGCTGCCAGTGCACAAGAAAATTTCCCTATTATTTTCAAGCAAGTAAATATTTTTAACTATTTTTGGGTTACCCTATCAGCAGAAAGAACTCTTACTTTCTTTGGAGATGTTATTTTTTTTCCCCCTTAGAGTTAGGGGCAGGAGAAGTATTCCTTATGTCACTGACTATTTTCAAAACTCTTATCTGTAAAGAGCAAAGGACCCTTGTCATGTTCCCAAAGACTAGTTAATGTCACTACAAGACACAAAGCTCTTCCAGCAGACAACTTTTGTGTGGCAAAGGATGGTGCTTTCGCTAGGTTTTACTTTCTGGAAGCTGCAGCTGTCATGGTTTTGCTGGTAGAATCCCTTAACTCAAGGAGGGAAATTACATATTAAACTGGTTGTATTCTCAAATCAGAACTGCAATAAAATGGCAGATAGCACTGAGTCCTCAGCTGACTCTTCAGTAATGTTTCAGCTTACCTGTCACAAATATTGAAATACCCAGACAGAAAGAAGGTGAAGAGTTATAGCAGTACTTGCAATAAATATTTCTTTCTAAATCTTTTTAATCTAAATTTACTGTGTAAATAAATGCTTCATACGGGATATTTGGAGTAAGTAGAAATATTGATTTCAAAATTAATTATAAGCTGAAAGGACAAAAAACAAATACAGCAAGTAAGAAGAATGGCTCTATTACACAGTGAAGTTGTGACAAAAATCTGCTTAAGGCTCAGATGGTAACAGTTGACCCTAATGAAAACTGTGGCCATAGTAAGAAAGACTGGTAGTGATAAGCATGTGAAACAATAGAAAGAATAGCACTTGATTTTTTTTTTTTTTTCATTTAAAAGAACATATGCAGAACAGGAAGGCTATTCTAATAAGATTTAGCATAGCTATAAGAAAAAAGGGTAAGGATATTATTTTTTTTTAAGGTTAGGAATGCAGTGTTGCACTTAAAACAGATTGCCTAGGGAGTCTGAGGAGTCTGCCTTGTTAGAAGTCTTGCAGGAGGGGTTAGGCAATTGTACATCAAGAAAGACAAATGCATCTCCTCTGGTTGCACTAGACTAGTCTGTCATGGTCTTCTCTAACAAAACTCACTAGCTTCTGAAACAGAATATAAATCTTAAATGGGTTAAAAAAATACTGCTAATTAATCTCCTCTGTAAGGTATGTTACAGTATGACTGAGGAGCAAACATGACTAGTGCCTACTAATTGGGGAATGCAGGTTTGGTTTGATTTCTGCAGCAGCATGCCTATGAGAAAGGGAAATACCACATAATATTTGAAACCGTGACTTCTTTAATATTAAAGTTCAGATACACGTGACAACACACAAGGATGTGGTGCCATGACTTTTACTGTCAGTCCCCTCCTGCCTTGTTTGCAGTGTTGTTTTGTGAATATTTGATTGTTTCCCCATCGCCCCGGTGCGGAGAGCAGTCTCATTATTATCAAGCTTGCCCTGACACAGGGATGGCGAGGGAGTATTTCTACAAATTTGTTGTAAATTGGCCTGGGCCAAATGTCCAAGTAGCTGTTATACAGCTTACACATGCCAGAAAGGAATTTGCTAAACCAAGAATTGATACTGTGCATTTTCTACTTATTTGTATACACACAGCACACCCCTGAGTTGTGCTAGGTAGCTCCACTAGCTGTTGGCTTCAAAAAGAGACAGATGCTCCTTAGAATCAAATCCTCAATTTACAAAGCAATGGGCTCTGAACTACTGAACTCACTGAAAATATCAGAGGACAGCTGTAACAAAACCTCTCTTGCTAAACTCTAA
This sequence comes from Alectura lathami, assembly GCA_013399715.1. NCBI lineage: Eukaryota > Metazoa > Chordata > Aves > Galliformes > Megapodiidae > Alectura > Alectura lathami. Next base: position 110,307 of record VXAV01004684.1, read on the forward strand.
TTGGCTTTCTCAAAATGTGCAAAGTGCATCTTCTCTGATGCAGTTCTTCACAGCCAATGCATATATGAGATCAAAGGAGTATTTTACAAAGGTTCACAGAGTTTACAAAACAGAACAGAACAGAACTCTGATGTTTCCAAAAGGACTGGGCATTAACACCTCCCTCTCACTGGTGCCTTTAAAAATAACCATCACTATTACCTTTCATTTTAAAGAACTGTTCAAAGTGTAACAATATATCAGTTTTCACTACTGTTTTGCTAAAACAGAAGGGCTGAAGGCCAAGATAGGTAGGTGTGCAGGTTAAAAAAAAAAAAGAAAAAGATGCCACTTCACCCCATACCTGCAAAAATCAACAAAACAACAGTCTACATTAAATAAATTAAATAAATACTGATGGAACCAGAAAGAGAGCTACTCATTCTTGTACGCAGTGACTCTCTGAAAGGAACAGTATCTGTGGAAACATATGTCCGCNNNNTGGAAACATATGTCCGCTGATAAAAGCCATACATACGAAGCTACTTGATTTTACTTTAACAGACATGGAATAAAAAACTTTCAATGTACTTAAGCAGGGAAAGGTGTTATGGGCTGCATTAACAGTTATTTCCTCTGGTCCATTAGTTTAGTAACCAGTTCAATAACTAGTTCAGGGAGTAAGGATTGAGCTATGGTTCCCACTGGAGCCTATGGTACTTTTTTTCAATTCCTGTTGTAGAAGAAGTATTCAAAAATTCTGAATTTAAATTCTCTTAGGTTCTACATGGATTTTACATCAATAACAAATGGGCTTCTAGGTGTCTTTTCCCTTATGTAGACACAAGTGAAAATTCCACATGGAGCAACAGACTTTCCTCACAGTGAATAACTTCAATTTAAAATACAAGAATATTTTTTAATTTCCCTTCATAAATATGGATGCTTCAATATTGAGTAACCTTAAAGAACAGAGTTCTATATCTTGACAGGAAATCTTACCAGAGAGAAGATCTTAGTCAATATCATGGGAATGACTTTTTTTCTTCAAAAGCCCAGCTCAAATTCAATATTACACTCAGAGATGTATTTTGTTACACTTACAGCAGCAAGCTGGAAATGTGCTGTTGATTTGCTCCATAACATCTGTTAGATCTGTGTTGGTATCGTGAGGTGGAACTAACAAGTCATCTGCAGATATGAGAACAAAAAAAAAAAAAACAATGAATTTTAGGGAAAAAAAAAAAAAAAGGATGACAACATTCTAAAAGGCATTCTCATGCAAACATCCATTTGAATATTGCATTACATTTCAAGGGAAAACACTAGCTGAAATGTTTGCAACTTAATGTGCAGTAACTGTCATTGATAATTGTGAGCCGTGGGAGAGGAGGTGAAAGTTAAATTACTGATTTGTAGCATAAATGATTTCTGTTATTAAAGATCAGCCATTGCACCCAAGATTTAACTAGAAGGAACTGTCAACAAGTAGCAGCATATGACAATTTACAGTTAAAGTAAATAAAAGGTTAACAAGATGGAGGAATTATACTCAACAGCTGCTCAGATAGTGTTCTTTTCTTTTTGTCAGATGATCTGTCATGTAACTTCCAGAGTGAATACAATTTTAATAAGTAAATATACATAATTTGGGCAGTATTTATTCGCTACGCACCAGCAATTTCACTACTGTTGAAATCCTTATTACAGTGATATTTTTGAAATGCTGCTTAAAATTAGCAAACGGAATGGTTAGGGAACACAACTGGCTCTGTTATTAGAGAGAATTGCTTATAAAACTACCATTGCACTGAGTCAGGCTCAGAGAAGTTCCATGTTTTTTCAGATAAATTATAGTAAAAACACATGTCAATGCTGAATGAAAAATTTCCAGTATGCAAGAGGGTATTTTTCTGGCTTCCCACAGAAATTCTTTTTTTTTTTTTTTTTTTAAATCTATAAAACAAGGCTTGAAAAGAAAAATAGGAAGGAAATTACACTTAGGCAATTTGAGAAAAATCTGTTATTTTTTCTCCTAATTTTGAACATTCAATGGTCCATAATTATTTCTGCTAATTCCCAGTGGAATTGATGAGTTCTGCTATTGGAGAATGTAAAATTATCTTTCAATAGAGAAATCCCCTAACGTGCAGGGGCTGTACTACCAAATACTAAATAATTCCAGTAGATGTGAAGCCTTTGAGGGGTGGGGTCAAAGTGCCAGAATAAGCAGGGCATACACATGAATTTTTAAAGCAGCAATCGGGAAGTTTCAATTATTTAGTTTTGGACATTTGTTCCCGTATCTGACAGATTACTTCTCTGCATGCACGTACTGTAGGACAAACAGCTGTTGGCCATTTCACTCCAACACTGTCTGGGTCTGCCTTCAGCTCCGAATGGCTGGGACAAGACAATCTAGCAACAGACATCCATAATTCAGTCACACGGGTCCTTGTGATACTGCAGCTCTGTGCAGGTGTGGGGAAGCGGCACACAGCTGCAATAAGCGTCGCTCCCAGTACTGTCACAAAGATCAGTTCCTTTTAATTTATTTTTTATTCGTAAACCATTTCAGAAGGATGCAGACAAAACCATTCAGTAGTCACCTGCAGACCCATACAGCACGTTACTGACCAGGTACTCACCTGTCTGATGGAGCTCCGAGCTTGTCTCCTGCTCGAGCGGGTAGCCGAGGGCGGAATGCTGGGGCGAGGCGCAGGGGGAGGCACCGTTAACCCGGGAGTCTGACTCGGGCTAGGTGAAAGGCAAAAAAACACTAATTTAGGTAAGTTACACCTACAGAACTGGAGTGCAAGCTTGTATATGGTCATCCTGCCTCTTGTCTTTTTTGCCTACTCCTTCTTGTTTTCTCTCCAAACTATTCAAAGTTGGCTTAGATCTATACAACTACCAGGAAAACAAAATAAAACAACCTGTTAAAAGAAAATTCAGATTTGAGTATAATTCTTGTAAGACTCCAGTTGTCATCTTGTTAATAACAACATTTGGCTACGGATTGTGTACCACAGAAACACAATTTGTCATGGTACAGTCCAAGCAGTCTGACAAGGCCCTCAGTCCAGCTACACCAAAAGGCTACACAGTGGTAATACCGGGGTTGGGAATGTGCATATGTATGTACATACACATGTGCACACTCACAAGGTAGTCAGCTAAGCTGCCCTTAGAAGCTTTGCTAAGGTGACTGATCATGCTTAAACGCATCTGTTTAATCCAGAAATTATTTTGCAAAGCTCCTTTCACAACCAAGCTGAACAAAGACACCATATTCAGGAGAACTGTTAAATCTAAAAGGCAGTAGCTATCACCCATCACTCCTGCTGATTCTGCTTCTCAGTGGTGTGAAGAACACCAGATTTGCAGAAATCCCCAACCTTTTAGTATGTAATTTCCAGAAAACTATGAACAGACGTCCCTATACTTTGAAAACTGTGTTGAGGTAAGTCCGTCTGGATCCCCACATTCACCTGAGGAGTCACACTGATGTTCTGTAGTCATTTATAGCTGTGGTCATACATATGCTTGAGATTATGTATATGCACACGGACACAAGATAAGAAAAGATTGTAAGACTTATCTACCATAAAACTCAGACATACTGGAAGTAATCCTGCAGAGGCATTTCTACCTCTTTCCCTTCTTTCTTGTAAGAAATCCTTTGAAGAAGAAAGCCATTACACAATACTTAAGCTCCAAAAGTGATTGTTCTGGAAAGCCAGAAGCATGTGAAACAGCATTTACCTCTGAGGCAGTTACATAATCTTTGCTGAAATAGTTGCCCCTATCATTTACCTTTTCGACTGCAAATCATCTAATTACTTCAAAATACTTCAAAGAGCAGATTATTTATCTAAATCTGTTAAAAGTAGATACAGAAGTAATGCAAAAACTATTTTTAAGATTTTTCTGAGACTGAAAAGGTATCTAGAATAGCTACAAGACTCACTGCAGAAGGAATATACAAAACAGCTGATCTGTGCACAACTTTGCTCCTTTACAGCTCACAGCACTAAGTGCAACATTCAATTTTTGAGACAATTTCAAGTTTAAAAAAGTGTTCAAGATAAAACTGCAAATTGATGACAATGAAAGATACTTTTTCTTGCACACACAATGGTGAGAAATAGAAGGAAATGTTCCCTTGAGCATCCAGCAAATCTGTTGTTCTCCTCCCAATCTCATCTCTCCTTCAGTATGACAGTACCAACTTCCAGACTTGACTGAAAGAATAAATAAAGAAAGATTGCTCTGCATTTAAAAGACAGAATGAATTGGAAATGCTCTCAAGCCAGCCAAGGATTTTTTGGTCAAGACATCGGTATGAACAGTGAATGTCTACTGAGTAGTTATGTCCTTTACCATTCAGCATAAGAATTCAACCCAGCCACAGCATCTAGATAAAGTGAATTTAGTTATCCAAAATACACCAAGGCTGGGGTAACTAATGCCAGGTAATTCTGCAAGAAGAGTACAGAGCTAAAGAGACTAAGTAAACTCTCTGAGGGTTAAGTTACTTCAGTGTAGGACAAAGGTAGCCTCAGTGGGAGAGTAGCTGCTTGTCCATGCCACAAACAGATGGACAGAGAGAATTTGAATCACCCAAAAATTAAGACTTGCACCCAAACTGGATTTCTGTCCCTCGTGAAGCAGTAAATGTGAGCAAATGATGCAGAGATGACTGAGGGAGGAAGATCAGTGCTGGACTTGATACTAAACTGCAGTACAGCAACACACAGACTAGAGCAAGGATAGCGAGGCACTGCAAAGTCAAGATTAATTAGGATAGAAAAGAGATGCCTACTAACTAAATGACAAATTTGTAGTGAAGGTTAGTTAGTGCCACTTAGGAATGCAGTTGCAAACAACAAAAACAAACAAACAAAAAAAACACATAGCATGAACGCTGTAATAGTGGATTAACTGAGAACAAATAAAGCATGCTGGAATACTTTACATTGATGTATCACATATTGCTGCAGCAGTCAGAATGAAATATTGCAACTGATTTTTCTTTTTCCTTTAAACATGTTCCTTTCTGTCTAATGACTTAATTTTCATTTAAATACACTGATGTTATGCTACACAGTTCTAATGACTGCAATAACTAGGAAAGCCAAACAAAATCAAAATCCTTTCTTCCAAAGTCAGGACCATATAGTTCAGTAGATGAATAAGTGGGGTTTGGAGTAGCAAAGGATGGGCTCCGGCACTGGAAAATGAAAGCCTTAATAATCAGGTACTGAGCAAAATTAGATGCAAAATAATTGAGGCTATAGTTGCCTGTATTTACACAATTTAACAGTTTTACTGAAGAGAACCCAGATTTTAATGGGAAAGAAACTGAGGTACAGAAAAGTCATAGGCTCTTGTTTAAGGCTACATAAGCAAGAACTTGTGGAATCAAAGCTCAATATAATCATATTCTATTTGACCTCCAACTGCAAAACACCTGCAAAATCTAATCACTTCCATCAACAACCTCCTCTAGGCATCATGAAGTTCAGGCATTCTTATATAAAACAGACAACCCGTGAGGCAGAAACCATAAGAAAACAGCCCCAGAAGTTAGCATATGCTTGCTCCTCGATCCTCAATAATTAAAAGCAGAGAGTTCAAGCACACTTCATTGACACTGAAGGGAAAGCTTCCAACTCTGGGAAGTTTCTGGGTGGTGACAAATTTCTTTTTACATAAAACCAAACAAAGATACAAACAGACAAATAAGTTCTCCAGAAAACTCTAAAACTCAGGGATTTCTCCCTATTACTGCAGTTTTCAAAGTAGCTCATGGGAGATATTTATTTTAACCGATTTTGATCAACAAAGTCTTATTTCTCTGTGACTCCTGCTGGTGTCTTTCCTGTGGAAGAGCCTTACCTGTAGCTTAAGGGATTGTTTCTTTGTTTGTTTGTTAGTTTAAGAAAAGCTGCCTCCCAAACCTCCTAGCTTCAGAATACCTCAAAAGCAAGCTAATTCCCTTTCCAAATTCATTGCAGACTCTTCTGCTTATTCCAGGCTTATTCTCCCAGACACAAAAAAAAAAACCCACAAAGCTCTCTCCTCTTGTCTGTTGCTAAAGTTTCTTTGCTTTTAGCAGGAGAGGGATCTGCGGCCCCTATTTACATTATCTTACAGTTTGATCATATATCCATTGACACATGATGTTAGATTCCATTAAATTCAACATCAAATCCAGTATGAAACCTCTATTCAGTTGTTCAGACAAAGAAAAATCAAATTGGACTTTAAATGCCCTTCATAACAGGTCTTACTTCTATTCTTGCACATAGTATCTAAAAGGGCTGTAAAAGGTGAAAATGGATTTTTTTTTTCCTATATGATTAACCTGATGGTACCAAAGCTGCACATGTGAGTTGTTTCACCTTCTTCTTTGGCACTATAATCAATCAAGCAGACAAAATGACAACATTCTGTGACAGCTACCAATCCTTTGGGCTTGTTAAAATAAAAATAGTATGTTCACCTCAGAAATTGTGACCTGAAGAAGGCAAATGTGCAGTGAGGACAGATGTACACTTCTGCTAAAGGTGCTCCCTAAAGGATGACTTTGAATGCTCTCATATACATCAAAGAGTTATTGTAGGGAAGATTCTAAGTTTCATTACTTTTCTACCCAAATATCTGTGTATAGACTCAGTCCTTATTTCTTAGAGAAAGAAGTCCCAGTATTTTAGATTCAGTGGCACTTTATCAACATAAACAACAGTCTGGAGGCTGAGTAGAGAAATGGAGAGACTTGCTGTTGACAGAAGAGAGAAACAGAGATGGCATGAAATGCCAGTCACAGCAAAGAAATTGCTGTAAGACAGACAGGGGTGTCCTTTAACACCAGTAATCATTATTAGAGGAATTACAGAGTTATGTGTTTTGACATTTGGACCTATGAGAATCTTCCATGCAAACTGATCCATCCATCTCATTAACAACATTAACATTTACATCCAGTAAAAAAAGTAATTGGGACAGTTGATAAAAGCTAAATAAATAAATAAATATACTGAGATCCCCAGCTGGCCTCTGAAAAAGTCTTTCCCAAGCAGTGAGAGAGGCACAGACTTTGAACTGTGAATGGCCCAGATGACAGAAAAAGAAACATGATGAAGAGTGGTCATTTTTCCAGAAAGTTGAAGGGGGCAGTAACACGATTTAGTACTGCTCCAAAACTGTATTAANAGCCCCTTCAGGGGAGTAGCTTCAGCATCCTTGGAGACAGTTTGCAAAAGATCTGCTTAGTAGCAGGTCAAAAAACCACAAAATAATAAAGTAAGGATACATTTAGGAAGTCGTACTTAAAAATTATAAATATATTAAAAATGCAATAATGCGGATATTCTGAAATATTTGACTGGGTACCAGCCACTTCATTAAAAGAGGACAGAAAAGAAACAGAACATCTTTGGGAAGGGCACATGGAACAACCAGAAGCCCAGTATGACTCCCACAGAGGAGGGAGATTTTGGACAGTAAGAAAAACAGCAAGTGTATAGCAAGTGAGGTTTAATCCATCAGATATATTGCAAAAGATCCTCTCTGTTCTACCTTAACCTACCATAAACCAAAAGATGCAGAGTGAACAGAAAAATCTAGAGGTAGAACTGCTAAGATGGAAATACTGCTGTTCTCTCCCAAACACTGCCCACTAGCACAACACAAATAGATACCTTAAAGATCTTGTTAAGAATGCTATAAGGGTACTGAATGATTACAAAAATATATTAATAATAAGATTATCCACAGCTACATTAGAAAAAAAAATAAAGGGTGAACATTTTCATGTTTGAAGCACTAAGCTGAACTGTCTGTGGGTTTGGCAGAACTTCTGTGTTCCTATTCTCCAGCAGTTTCCTTGTAAGTTTTAAACCCTTCTCCGAAACACCTAGTGTTGGCAACAGTTATCAAGACACTTACTTCATGAATGATTATCAACAGCTGCATCAATTATCCACCCTGTTAAATATGTTAAATACTAAAATACTGATCGAATATGCTAGAATTACAGTAACAATAACAATAATATTCTGCTGGAGGGGTAGGGAAATCACTGGAACAAATGCATCTTAATGCTATTATGCCAAAACTACCTAGAAGAATGACAAAGTCAGCCAGTGGAGCAACAACAAAATCTTCATCACTGTAGTAAGGGTACCATCTACAGCAGGAACATAGGCCATCCTGATATGTGTTTTATGCGGTTTGTTTCTTAGCTCAGTTAAACCCTCCAATACATACAACCACTCACCCCATTCATGGAAGGCAGAAATCATTTGCCTTACTTGTGAGATTACTTGTGAGAAAAGATTCATACCTTAAAGCTTCCACACAATGCAGTACAAGCTACCATCTCTAACAACACCTTGTAGAAATTGCTGTTATTTTTTATAATCCAGATGTGCATGTTCTTGCTTCAGAAATGATCGACATTTCTTCCCCAACAAAGAAACCCTACAATCTCTGGCTACTGGGGTTTGCTAAAAGGCTCTTGCCTGCAACTTTTACTTGTAAGCAGATCGTTTTGCTGTAGCTTACAGGTCTAAATATGCTACTCAAGAATTGGACTTCTTAATGGAATTAATGCTCCTTTGCATATTAGACATATCTTTGGCCATCTGTCTCTGTTGTGTTAAGAAAGGTTTCAGTGACTAACTGTGGCAACAAAACCAAACAATTTAAGGAAAGATTCGAAAGCTGAAGTCAAATACAGGGTACCACTACTTGGAATAGGGTATGTTTTTTTTTTCCTTCTGCTTTTTAGTTTGGAAATAACTGTTGCATTTGTTTGGATATTACATATGACAATCAGTCCAGCGCTTGTAAACATTTTGTGCTCATTTGAGTTTCACAATGGTTTACAAAAGAGAGTAGGAAAAATGTCTCTTCACCCTAGAAATGACTGAGTGCAACAGAGCAAACGAATGCAGTGAAAATATCTACAGTAAAACTCCAACGCCTTTGCACCACCAAGAAATCCATCAC
>VXAV01004684.1:136805-152223 GCA_013399715.1 Alectura lathami
GTCAACTTTATTAAACCGTTAAGCATTTGTTTTTTCTAATTATTGCCAGTATTCTTGCTATTAATATATATATATCAATATATTTAAGTAAGAGAGAGAAGCTAGATGTTATTAAGGCAGTTTGATGAGAGCATGTATTTGTAGTCTGCTTTGCAACACAGGACACGAAAGTAATTTTAGCATCAACAGCATTTGAATTTGGTTGAAAAGGCTCTAAAAAGTTGCTAACCTTAGCAGAGCAAATGCACTCTTTCTATTCAAACTATCTGTGTTGCAATATAATGCATTCTAAGGAATAATTTGTCAATCTTTGGCACCTATATTTTTATTGCACAGGCCCAGCTCTATGCTATCTTTTGGGCGTCATTCCATTTAAACACATAAGCAGAGAATACTACTGACATACTGCAAAGAATTTTGCAAGTTCTTGAATACTATATTGCATTAAATGAGTTTAACCCATAGAGAGGTTTAGCAACAAATGAGTACACCAGCTCTACATAGTACATGACCACAAATAGCAATAATACATTAAACTAGATTATTTTTGTGGAAACAATTCTTCAGTCTTGACTCAATTCAGATAAGAATAGTTAAAATGGACTGCATGCAGGTACTGATTATGCAAGTTCAATAGGCATGTCTTAATCTTCATATAATGGGTCATTTCTGATCTGAATTTGTTCTAAGCATACAGACCTTTTGCCACTGTTTAAATTACACACAGATTATACTATCACCTTTTGTGAAAGAATGAAAATTCTTATGAACAAATATCAGATTAGGCAAAACAAAAAAGAATGTGGTATTTCTATGATAGAAGTTATCCAGTCCTCCACTTATGGAAGTGTCCTAGAAACTTCCTTAGTATAATATTGCTCAAGTGTTTCATCAGGAAAATATTGCATTGTGAATTAATTTTTGTTAGCCAATGCAGGTAAAACTCTCAAATTATTTTTGGTTAGAAATTGTCAGTTTAGGTTCCCTCCCCCCCTCCAACCCTCCACCTACACACCAATTTTTTAAGTAACTTTGCAAACAGTAATTACTCAACAGAAGACATAACATTTTTCTACCCACGTTTTCATGAAGCAAGCAAAATATGGACGCAAAAGCAAAGACCATGAACCTTTAAAATATTTAAGTGCATTACTCGATAACCTGTGTGGTTCTCTACCTACTCAGGCCGTTCTATGAATCTATGAACATTAAATTCTGTTACGGTGGTATGGCAATAGTAAAGTGACGTGTTCCCTTTTCTCTGACATTCTCACCGTTACTAACAGTGTGTGCCCACGTGTGTGCACATCACGTATACAAGCACTGCAATTATATTCAATATTCCAGCTGTGTTTTTGCAAGCCAAAAATGAAGTTCCCTCAGAGAATATTTCTGAAGCGGATACTAGAAGTAGACAGTTCTCTCAATTTCTACAGAATCTGAACAGAGCCTGAACAAAATCGGCAGCACTAGCCAAGCCCCCTGATGACTTTCAAAGAGAAAGACGAGAAGACAGGCCCTGCGAGACACATGGAAAAGAAATTCTGGCACAATATCTAGGTGTCAAACGACTGTTAAAAATCATTTATACCACAAACAATGCAAAACCAATCCCTTCAGCATGGTCAGAAAACTGGTACTCACCGGTATACAATACTCCACCATTGGGTAATGCAATTTATGCCCCTTAGCTGTACGGCCGGAAAAGAAGCAACTCTGACAGACGTCATAGTTGAAATGTTTTAAGCTCCGGTACCTACGAGGACATTAAACAAAGTGATTAGAGCTTCCCGGGCTCAGTTCTACTACGTATTACTTACTAAGTCTCATGAGGGAAATTACTCTCTGAAACGGTGTCACCAACTTTTCAGCAGCAGCAACACAAGGACACAGTAACTGTGCTCTCACTTAGACAGCACAGGTAGGGTGCTGCCAGCCACTCACTCAACTTCACTCAGCTTCAGAACCTCGAACTCTTGGAAGTCCATCAGTTATAAGAACGATACAGAAATAGGTTGAAAAATTAAGTTGATTTACTTACTTAGCTTTTTTTTTTTTTTTATAGCATGTATATGTATAAACAAAGTAACAAAGCAGAAAACTTATACAATATCCTTTTTTTTATTAAATATTGCCTCCAGGAACATGGTAATTTTTATCTATTTATTTTTAAACCAAAGCCTGCTAATGCAACAATTCAATTCCAGATTCCACCCACTGTTTTTTATATAGCACAGTTCTGACTGGATGAGGTTATATCATTTGTCTGAAACTACAATGAGCTAACTGATGCAAATTGAATAACTACAGAATAGTTACAGTTTAAATTAAATTGCTTCCAGAGAGCAGTTTTCAGTACCAATCCACACTTTTCCCCACTGAGTTTTATGTTTTGTTTCACAAGACAGTATGTGTCTTAAGGATGCTGATGCAAATGTTTGTAGTTTTTACTCAGAGACTGTGCATTAAATGGCCACATCTACCTTCTGCTAAGATGCTAGATGCTTTTTCTTTCCTGTTGCAGATATCTAGCTTCATTATAAAAATGATTTAGAATGAATCATTTTTTGTTTCCCTTCTTGTCTGTCTCCATGCCCTCCTTTTCCTCACTAGGTATTTCAGTACAGATGAGATTCATCAGCCCCAACTTAGGCTTCTAGAAGATATATAAATTGGAGCTTAGCCATGCTATGCTCCCACAAGTGTTAATTAAGAAAAATAGGAACATCGAGGAATTTCATCTGCTTTTAAGACAGGCAACAAAATTTGATCAGATTAATTACTTCTAGAAGTACTTACATCTCCATATTTATGGTAAAAGAAGACAGTCACTGGCTCTTGTAAGACTGACTAAAGCTAGCATGTCTAACGCTAGGTGAGATGAATCTGACCACAAGATTTGTATTATAATCCCTTAGAACAACAGAAGCAAGGAGGAAGAAAAAGCATGGGGAACAAAAATGACACATCTGCAGCAGTATCTGAAGAAAAGCCTTAGAATCACTTACAGGAAAGACTGATTTATCATTCCTAAATAAAACACTCAACTTCATAACCACAACAGTGGAAAAATGAACAATTATGTTTAGCTCTGCTCCCCTAATTCTTTTTGCATCATTTTATACACTGGAGCAATCGATGCAGCACTAACAGCACTCACAAAGTGTACTGACTATCCAAAGCCTCATGATGGTAATTCATAGTAAAAGTATACAATTAAGGAGATTAACAAGGAGAATATCCCTGGAGTCATTCTTGCTTTAAGAACTCACAGCTTCCTTTGAAGGAACTGCGCAACTCTCATGACAGTAACGTATCAATGTTTGTACCAAGCAAGGAAGGACTGCTGCTGACATGATTGTCTATTTCACCAGCTTTATGCAGGACCTGGGGGCAGCTAGCCAACCCTACATGAGNTTCTTACTGATCAGTGCCTTTTGTATTTGTGCTTATAGAACATATGGAGTGCATTTATACTTCATTCACTATATATTGAATCCACCAATGCCAAAATACCTGACGACAGCCCATCCCACACAGCTGTCAGACACGAGACCACTAGGCATCTACCAGTGGGACTAGAGGACCCCAAAACATACTGGTACAGGAGCTCCTGCACTGAGATCCACACTGTGGCCTGACCAGAGATGGCAGTTCTCATCTTAAATGGAGAAAACAACAGGAAAACAAACAGAAAACTTGTCGTATGTTAAAGAGTGGATATTTTCAGAGAGGCCCTGCACCCAGCTCCCCTTCTCTTACCTAAAGCCAACAATTGGACACTCTTTGCAGATGTTGCACTTGGCCTGATGTTTTGCTGTTTCTGCAGCTGCCACGCGGTGTAAAACTGGTAGCCATACCATAGACTGTGGCTCTAAGTGCATCCAATCTATAAATTGCTTTACAGTTATTTCAGGTTTATTGTGGTTCTGTGGAAAGTAAATATATAAATTAAAAACTTTAATTTTTTAAATTAAAAATTAAAATGAAGATAATTTTTATAAGAAACAAAATTTAGAAACCCTACACAAACACATTTTCCTTAGAATTCAAATCCAGAAAAAACCTACGTTAATCCTTTCTGTGTCAGGTTAGGATACAACCAGTTAAAGGATACAGGAAACAGCCTTGATTAAAATGCAAATGAAGAAAACAAGTTATCCAGTAGGAACACACAGGTCTGAACAGCTTTGATAGAGGAGACGTGGTAATAAAGATGAGGCAGTCCATGGTAATGCTACCTCTGAATTGAAAGGACTTAAAGAAGGGAGAGAGTCCTAAAGTGAAGCATCTTCTGCATTTCAGACATGGCCGTCTTCTCAGTTAGGATTGATGCCAGACTTCTGAAAGTCAGTAATGCTTGCAAGGGTCTAGTAAGACTCATGAAAGATTTTTAATTGTATTCTCAGGCCATGGTATTCTTTCCAGCTAGCACATTAAACACACGTTAAATAAGAGATGTACAAACAGAGGAAAATAAATCTGCCACTTCATAGGCAATCATTGCAAGAATACAGCAGAGCTGAAATATTAGTGCAATTGTTTTAAGAAGCAAGAAAACATGTTTCCATTTTCCTCACGATGTAACTAATAGAGGAACCTAGCTGTAAAGGAGTTATGTTCATCCTACAACAGCTATAAGAACAGAGATCGTCTTTCCGAGCTCACTGGAAGCAACAGAACACAGTTTAAAATGAAAGCTATACTTAAATGGTATCACTCGACAAAAAGCAACACAAGTCTTCTTAGGCCAATTTTTGCTACTGAGAGGAAGCTGCAAGAAAAAAAGGAATAATGTGCTTTCTTCACCAGTTAACTACTTGCTGTCACTAGGCTGAGACAGCTCTGACATCCTGCTGCATACTTTGTCTGTGCTTTCCTAATGATGAGCAAGAAAACTCTAGGCATTGCTGAGAGATGAGAGATGCAACTGGATCATCAGTATAATCACAATACCACAAAATGTATCAGAACACTACCTTACTAGTGTACCTCACTTATAATTGAACTGCAAGAGAGATGGGGCAGATCCCTTGAGGAACATAAAGGACTACTCCCCTGTGACACAAAAAATTTGCCACTAATAAGTTAATAATTTTTTTTAGTATGACTTGAACCTCTTGAGGTGTCAGGAGGATGGAGCCAGGCTCTTCACTGTGACATCCAGTGCCAGGACAAGGGGCAATGGGTGCAAGCTGGAACATAGGAGGTTCCGCTTAAATATGAGGAGAAATTTCTTCACAGTGAGGGTGACAGAGCACTGGAACAGGCTGCCCAGAGAGGTTGTGGAGTCTCCTTCTCTGGAGACATTCAAAACCCGCCTGGATGCGTTTCCTGTGCGATCTGCTCTAGGTGTTCCTGCTTCGGCAGGGGGATTGGACTAGATGATGTTTCGAGGTCCCTTCCAATCTCTAACATTCTGTGATTCTGTGATTGAGGTCAGTGAGAGACATGTCAAACACCATTCCTTATTGTCTGAAGCAGTAACGTTAAAACCTTAAGAGAAGTTTTACATGGTTAACTGGTCGAAACAACTTCCATATGTACCAAGCAAATTATTCAAGACCCTCACATGCAATCTTCCAATCCCATGCATCTTGGATTCCAGAAATGAATTTAATAAGCTAAATAAACAAATAGGTTTTAAAAAGATAGCACAACTGAATTTTTCAGAGCACTGGATGAAAACAAAAACATCTATAAAAGAATGGTAGAATAAAAATTATTCAAAGTTCATTATAACATTTAATCTGTTGCATGCAATACAACTGCAAATATTGAAGATAGTAATTTCATATATAGTGAATTTTCAATCTGTAATAATTTTTGACAATGCTTAAAGCAGCCACTTCCACAGAGGTAATGCACTCCAGCCGAGCAGTTATCACTGCCACACAGTCAGAGCCTTAGGCATCCCTGACAAATCCTGAGCTAGGCTGTGTTCCATTGCAACGACATCTTTTTTCTTCTCATCTTCTTTAAACAGACAGACACTCCTTGCAGCCTCATTAACCCCCTGCATGTAGTATAGACCCGAACAGCAGGCTGTACGACAGATTTATTTTATGTTCTGATCTGCTCCATAAAGGCTCACGAAATATAAATGACTGTGGATGACATTTTGTGCAACTGCAAGCTCTTTTGTCAGAAAAATAATGCTAAATAATTTCCTGATGCATAGGGTCAAAAATTACTATCAACATCATTTTCTTTCTGTTGAGATCACATCTTGTTC
Source organism: Alectura lathami (assembly GCA_013399715.1). Classification (NCBI taxonomy): domain Eukaryota; kingdom Metazoa; phylum Chordata; class Aves; order Galliformes; family Megapodiidae; genus Alectura; species Alectura lathami. Next base: position 143,041 of record VXAV01004684.1, read on the forward strand.
CAGCAGATAAAAGCCCTCACAGAACCAGGCCTGAACAATGCAAAGAAGGGTAATTGGATGCAGAAATTGTGACAGCATTCAGAGCAGTCAATATTTTCATAAACACAAAGATTTCTATATTCTTTTTGCTAAAAAGTAATTTGATTGCCTCCTAAATGACGAATTGATCTTTCACTGTTGCACTTTAACAATAACTTCCTGGTAATTTTAACAACAATTTAGTTGCAGGGGCACATTTGTTGCTGTTCAAAAGTCAATGGCAAGTTGGCTTTTTTAAGTTCCTCCCCTGTTTTAACACCACATAAAAGAAAATCTAAGGAGCACAGGACAGGTTTTCCCCATGAAGTTTTGCTGCCTCACCTGCTGGAAGCAGCTGCGCACACTGGGTTCAATATTGCTGCCACCAAAAGCTGCCACCTCGCCCAGCTGCCGGGGGATCTGGATGGCGTCATGCAGCAGCAGGCCAAGCTGCCTCTGGTCGCACATCTCCGTGGGACCTGCCACTTCCTTGAAGAGATCTGCAACACGGACAAGAGGCACCAGCTCATTTCATTGTCATCTATGTCCCCTTTTATTCAGTAATGCCACACTTGAGTTTTGTCATTTCTGTAATCCAGATGTAGCTAGAGTTGACCCCTCTACCACTTACAACAGTGTACCTTCATCTAAATCTTGATTACGTTGACTACTTTTTCTGGATCTGTAACCATTCAAATGAGAACAGTTAGGCCAAATGAACTGAACTATACAGCTTCACATGGTACTTCTTGATAAATAACATTAACTGTGACTTATCACAGTTCCTGCTTTACCCACGAGCAGCTTCCTGACAAGTAAGAGCCATCACAAAACTGAAATAGCTTTTTGTGCTAATTCAGCATTACCCCATTGTTCCCCTAATATTTACAAAGTTTTATTTGTTATCACTAGGGAAGATATTTCAGAAACCCATGTTTTGTGCCTAAGTCTATGCCATCCTTATGTTGGCTGGAGACAGACATGAGTTTGCTCTGAACTGAGACTGAAAATGAGCACAAGTCGCAGCTGGCAGCATGAAATAGCTTAAAGCAAGAGCAGCAGTCAGTCAGCAACAGAACTCATGCTCAACAGGAATCATGTTTGCTTCCTAGATAACCACATCTGCTTCCACACACTTTCTTTTTATCGATTCCCTTTCCTAAGTCACACGACAAGCCCTTCAGCATAAACCAGGGCTCTGGGAAGACTGGAACGACCAAAAAATTTGAGTCTGAAAGGATCAAGTAAATTGTTCCTGACACAGACTCCTACTGGGAAGAAAGATACTACTTGTACCTGTTTAAGAGTCACAGTGAAGTATTGAATTAATAGGTCTATGTGCAGCACAGAATATATTTATTTACACATTCTTTTTTTTTCCTGATATTTTTAATTGTTAAAACTTTCAGCTAAAAACCCACATTTTTCTCAACAATCCTTGATTTATGAACTTTGCAGTTGTGTACATTGATATTTAGTCAAAAGATTAATCTCTCCTAAAATATTTTAAACACTGACTACATCTCTTAGAAATAGCTTTAAATTCTGTGGATGGTGTAAGCTACAAAAGAATCAGTAGCAGATTCTTTGTGTTCAATTAAAGTTGTCTTTTACAATCTCCTTTTGTACTCAGTGGATGGTTTGAATTAAAGCTCCTAATTATGTTAAGAGTTAAATATATATATATAGTATAATAATAATTATATATATTATATATATAATATATACATATAAAATAATANCTAATAGATTAGAAAGAAATGAAATTCACAAATTCAGTCTGACTGCACTTGTGACTGAGAAATAGACAAGCTTTGCTCAGAAACATTCAAGAGAAACTCTTTTATTACACTCCACAGAATGTTTTGCCCTTCATTTGGACTAGCTGTCAAGCCTTGCCAGAAAGATGGCTCATACCTTTTCTCTTGGCAAAAGGAGCTGAGGCAGAAGAAAGGATTTTACAAAATAGAAAACCAGATGACTGAATAAATTTTTAGGATTTCTTTTTTTTTTTTCCTTAGTCAAACAGATGCTCCAGCCTCTTCAACACTTAGGGGCATGATAAAGCCCACGGACAGCAGCACTGACAGAGCAAGCACTGCCCTGCTGCAGGCTTTCAGATGCAGTTAGAACACTTTTCCAATATCTAAGAGTCCATTTCAAAAAAACAGTAGGGTAAAAAATAACCTGTTTGATTTGTTCATCAGTCTACAGTGGAAACAGGCCCTAGAAGGGCAATTCACTCACTGTGGTAAGTTGAGGGAGGAAGAGATACTTTCCCCAGCCCTACAGCTTCTGTTGATTGGGAGCTAATAAACAGAAGGAAGATGATGTAGCAGGAGAGAGAAGAGGGTGTGACTAGCTACAGCTGATGCAAGAAGGAAATCAGCAAATAAGTGGAGAGTTCAAACTCCTCCAAAATGCCCCACTTAAAAAACAAACAAACAAAGAAATGACAACAAAACAAAAAAAACAACACCTAAAGCTCACCACTGGCATCTGTGCCATAACCACTGAATGTCTAAGTCCAAAGGAGTTAATGAATGGTATCCCTTTCCCCCTAAATCCCCAATGCCATTGGTGTGACACACAGGAGAAGCTCAACAACTGGAAGGCACAGAAAGCCAAAATGCTCCTGCTATCTGGCCAACACCCTTAAAGAATCCTCAGGCACTCAGCATGCTCTTGAGTAAAGTCAGCTAACCCCCCTGCCCCAAAATCATGAGGAATTATGTGAGAGTAAGGGTCAGAGGTCACTTCCAATAGGTAGCTCACATATGTCCCCCTGTTTTGGGGACCAAACAGCATGATATGGATACAGCCACATCAAGTCATCGGCCTCACAAATAGAAAAAAAGAGGCCCTGGACGTGGACTCTACAGCCAGAGATGTAACCAGCTCACCACAACTTGCCTTATGTTAACAGGTCGATTTTTATTCACAGGAGCACCCAAGCCTGCGCTTGAAATTAAGCATGTCCTTAAACACTTTCAAGAATAGGTGTTCTTTAACTGAGGCTTCAATGGTTTTTTGTGAAGTAATTGGAATTTTTTTTAAATTAAAGATTCATTCACATGTCAACCCTGCAGTGTAGCTTCTTTAAAAGAACCTTAATTAAAAAATAAAACATTTTTAAATGTGTGAATTGAAAAGATCTACCTACACTGGAAATGAATATGTGGTCAAAAAAATTACTGTTTTTATTGGAAGTGAATGTGACTAATTCTGGCTGCTAAAAACATAAAGAGGAAAAAAAAATCCAAAAATCCTGGTATTAGAAAAAGAAAAAAAAAAAAAGGAACAAAAGCTTGATGAAGCAAAAGAAAGATGAAGGTCAATTTTTAAAGTGCAACTATCATTCCTTATTTTCCATATTATTTCAGAAACCCAGCATCTCAGTAGCCCAGAAATCATGTTTCTTCAAGCTGATCCCTGAAAGCGTAATCTCTGCGCAGGCTGAGGCAGAAACCGCTGGAGCAGACAGCTGGTTAAGCAATTTACTAGTAATTGAGGGGTCCAGCCAAAAGTTTTTACAAGAAACTTGTCTGATTTAGACTCAGGTACTCTGAGAAGAAATGTCTCTCCAACACTGCAACATTTAATGCATGGTTAGCATGGTCTGTTGGAGTCCTGCTACGGACTCCAACCACAACTTTACAACGACTGCCCAGAGAAGCCTGGGACTGCCAAAGACTCAGAAATACTTAGAAGAAATGTGGCCAAAAAGCAGAGGCAAACATCAGGAGCTAGTCTGAGAAAGGAAAAATCAGAAGGCAGAAAATTCATATTAAACACCCATATTTGGGGTCTGTTCTTATCTCAAGTGACTTTCCCTTTAATTTCTTCAAAATTAGCATTTCCACTGTTTTTCCACCAGAAAGCACTCATCAGATAAAAGAAAATCTGTCTAGGCAGTAGATGAGGGGATGATAAAAACAAAACACACAAGAGAGCTCACACCAAAGGTCAGTCTGTGACACATGTGACCTCAAAATGCTGATTGCATTCCCACCCACTGCACGCCAACAATGCACACATGACGCTGCCATTTCCTTCCTTTTCCCACAAAATTTCTTTCACGCTGAAAAAGTATTTTGCTTTGTGACTATTCCATGGCTAATCAAGAAAGAAACAATAAAGCTAATAATACACTAAAGATATCAAAGCCTGGCACACCGATCAAAATAGGATTAATTTAAAAAGTGCACACATTAACTGACTATTAATTCTCTGCCTTGGGAGACCAAGCTACTATTTCAGTTCCAGATGTATTTCAAGTTGAAGTTATGTTCATTTGGCACAAAAGTCTCCCGAGACCTTTCCTGCATTAATTTTCTCAGACTTTTCACAACAATCTGTGGGAAATGTGGGCTATGCAAATCTGCTGCTACTTTTATTTCACTACTAGACACAAAGCAAAGATATGGAAACTAATCCAATGCAGTCATCTCCTCGTTTTGCTTCGTTGTCTGTATTAGGCAACTGTAAGTGAAATAACTGTTTACTAACAGCACTTTAGACTCAGTTTATTCTCAGTTTGTATATATACATATAATTTTTTTTTTTTTTGGTAGGTCTATCATTCTGTTAACCACAGCCTAAGTCCCAAGCTGTAGAAAACCTTTCTGTTTTGCAACAAATGGCAAATTACCTTTTGAATTGTCATTCCTGAAGAAAGGTATGCCCACAAGCCCATTTAGTTATGGACTACCTCACAGTTAATCTCAAATGACAAAGAAATTAAAAAAAAAAAAAAAAAAAAGTCTTCATAAGGGCTGTAGCTCAGATGCTGAAATATGCCCCAGTGCTTAAGAGATCTGTACCTTTGCTCAAAGCTAGTTGCCAGGATTACAACATTACCTACAAACGCTTCTAAGAAAAGCTGAAATCACTGCAGAACTCCAAAAATACATGGCAAATGCTGTTCCTATACATTTTACATGATCTCTCCAAATGTGTAAAGGAACTACTGCAACGAAGAGCAATTTTAAGACTACATGCCTAATATATAATTGTCTGTCACCTATGATGCTCTTATACAGTGCTTAATTGCTTGTTCTGTACCTGTCATGTGGTTTTGTCTTAAAGCTTATTGATTCTCTTCTGCTCCTCCAATTGTTTGTGCCAAATTATTTTTGTCAAATATTCTCATCAAATATTTTCATACTACTCTATTTCTCAAGCTTGTGAGGTTATTTAAATCAATCTCATTTAAACTTTCATTGTACAATTCTGGCAGTAGGCACATGTACTTGTAAACTATCTTCAGAGTTCAAGCCATCTTTCTCATAGACCAGAAAATACAGTTGCTGGATGTTTATTTATTTATCAGACATTCCAAACTGCTCCAACCAACACTGCTTGGTTTTGCCAGAAAAAAAAACCTTCACACAAAAATGTTGCTCTTTTTTAAAATCAGAGAAGAGTTGAACAGAATTAGTCAAATAGACCACTTCTCTAGCTTCTACACAGCTACACTTTCCTTTGCTTTTGGAAGAATTGTAATGCTGTGCAATATGACTATGCACAACTGACATCAACACTTTCCAGTCAGGATATAGATCCTACTTTCTCTGCTGTCACAGATGATTATGAAAACAGCAATTCTTTTTTACTTACTCATAAGGAAACAATCTTGCTACAGGTACAAGAAATGTTATACTGCAAATGTTGTGAAAATTTGCATTATTATTATACAAGACCTCTAATAATATAAAATGAGCATTTTATAAAATACATTCTTACATCTGTACTTCTCTTCCAAAAGGCCCTTAGAGAGAGACATCAAGCCAATTTTNNNCACTTGAAATACACTTCATATCTCAAACCAAATTAACACTGCATATCACATTAAGAATGCTTCCCTCACAAAATCTCAGCTTGCCTACTGAATGGTTTACATGTCATAACAGTTCACAGTACTCCAAAAGGGCAGAAATTTAGCTCTGTGTAACTCACAACATGATTTAAGAACATAATATGCACAGAAAAAAAAAAAAGCATATGACCATGCAGCAAGAGATCCAGTATGAAACCAGCCGTAAAATATAAAACCGAGTTTTCATATCAAAGAAATTTTTTCCACTTCATTTTTTCCTTCTGTGTTTAAAATGTCCTCATACACATGTGCACCAGCAAACAGCCAACCACATGCAGTAATGAGATGATGTGGAGTTGTTACTCTTTCTAAGGATGATGACCTCAGGTTCATCTTGTCCAATGTGAAAAGAATTCGGAAACCTCCAAAACAGAAACCAAACCTTAAGCAAACTTAACAGACAAATGGCTATCAAAGCAAGTGATTTTAAGTCTGCAAGAAAAACACCATTCAAACAGATACTAAAGCAATAAAACCAAGGTATATGGAAAAGAAACATTTTATAGTTCAAAATCAGTACAATAAACATATTCTTCTGAGATTTGATGATTTCTGCTTTCAAAGACCAGAACACATTATACGATTTGTCTTTCAATGAGACGCATCAAAGAGATCGTGAGAACAGCAGTTAAATTGTATGTATTTGTAGACAACACCCTGCATTTAAGGTTAGCTGCATCCTTCCCCAGTAAGTAAGATAACACTAAACATAGTACCATCCCAAACATTAGTTTGATCCCTTTTGTCATGCAAAATGATATATTCTCTAATTACTTCTGGAGTGTTTATTAGATATCCCTTTATGTCCTCCCCATTCAATACATGTTCTGCTGTCTGATTTACTTCACAAATGCTGCACTGAATACAAACTTATTAATTTATTCCTGGGCTCTCCGTAAATTACCTAACCGCCTTACAAATATAAATGCATTTGTCTTCACAGCCATCATCTAATCTTGTGAGACTAGACAGTATTATCTTCCCTATTCCACAGAGGTAGAGAGAAATTATTGCCGAATTAATCAAAAGCGCCCATTACTTTTACTGCCTAGCTTGAAAATCAGGACCCAATTTTCCAGAATGTTATAAAAGTGCCACCTATTTTATACATTCAAGCTTAGCTTCAAATTACCTCTTTCAATCACAGACAAGACATCATTCTGGCATAGCGTAACTTGTAAATGGTTCTTTTTGCAACCTTGATAATGTGCTTTCAACGTTCTTTCCTGTGTGTGGTTGTCTGTGTTTTACCTTCGTATTCAAAGCAAAAAGAAAGCAGAACATTCATTTGGGTTTGATTTAACTACGGACTGGCTACAGTATTTGTTCATTAAAGGCAGAAACTCAGGAGAACTCTGCAGCTTGAAGGTCACAGCATGTTATGTGGAGGCTTCAAAGTTCTCCTGATTTCAGCAGGTTGTTAAAGGGACTATGAGAAATTCCTTTGCACAAAAAGCATTTCCTTAATAAATGATAAACAGAATTCAAAAGCCTGCAATATTACATTTTTCTGAAGAGCAACATATTTTCCCCTAGCCTTTTTCTTGGGAACAGCTAAGTATTAGCAGTGAAATTATATCTACAACAAAACTAACAATGCAAAAAGTGCACACATGAAAACCACCAAGAAAAACCTCTCACCAAATCTACAGACTTCGTAGCATGGACACTTCTGATTCAATTATTTAAGTTTGTCCAGCTTACAGAGCCACAAGATCACTGGGGCTGTGAAGGACATCTGGAGATCTTCTGGTACAACTACCTGCTCAGAGCAGGCCCAGGTAGAGCACATTAGCCAGGACCGTGTCCAGTTGGGTTTTGAAGATCCTAAAGGACGGAGACTCCACAATGTCTCTGGGCAACCTGGGCCACTGCGTTTGTTCACCTTCACAATACAAAAATCATTTTCTTATCTATTTAAGTGGAATGTCCTGTGTTTCAGTTTGTGCCCATTGCCTCCTGTTCTGTCACTGGGCACCACTGAGAAGAGCCCGGCTTTACCCACCCTCTCTGCTGTTCCCATCAGGTATTCGTGCACACTGGTGCGATCCCCCTCAGTCTTTTTCTCTAAGCTAAGCAGTTGCAGCTCTCTCAGCCTCTCCTCAACCATGAGATATTCCTAGCCTTCAATCATCTTCATGGTCCTTTCACCAGGATCTCTCCAGTACGCCCACACCTCTTATACTGGGAAACCCAGAACTGGATCCAGCACTCCACACGTGGCCTCACCAGTGCTGAGTAGATGGGAAGGATCACCATCTGCCTGCTTTTAACGCTACTGCCAATGCTACTTGTGGCACTGCCTTTGCCACAAGCACGTGTTGCTGGCTCATGTTCAGCTTGGTTTCTACCAGGACTGCCAAGGCCTTTTCTGCAAAGCTGCTTTCCAGCCAGTAGTCCTCCAGTCTGTACTGGTTCATGGGGTTCTTCCTCCCCTTGCCATTTCCCTTTGTTGAACTCCACGACACTCCTGTTGGCCCATTTTCCCCAGCCTGTCAAGGTCCCTCTGAATCGCACAACCATCTACATTGTGCTGTGTATACAAACACCTCAAACCAAACCCTTACAATGGAAAGGTTCAGGAAACTTTAAAGCTTGAATTCATACAAAATTTATGGGTCAAGTATTTAGAATTAGGTGCCAGAATGCTATTATGACACACTTTATAGCAATACAAGCATGCTTGTTATTACAAAGTCAATTGGTAAGACCACTGAAGTAGCTCAGATATTTTTCACTCTGATCTTGGTGAAGGAGAAGTCCAAACCATTATACCTCTTATTAACTGGTATAGTGCAAAGTTTTCCATTCTCCATCAATATAACAATGACAGGCAATATAAAAATGGTGTATTATTGACTTCTGACTTGTCTTCATCAGCAAAGTTATAGCTGCCTGTTGCAAGCACTCTTCATTTTTATTAAAGCCCAGTCATCCCCTGGATATATCTGAGCTCTCCTGCCCCAGTCTAAAGACTCTCTGACCTTATAACGTGATGCTGACATTCTTCTTTCTCAAACAAACTGGAATTTTTATGTATTTATTTTTAGTAGGACAAGAGAATGGTAAGAGTGACAAAGGAAAGGAGGAAACTAAAAAATTCTGTTTTCTAGGTGATACTGTTGTCTGTACTTAAGTTCCAGATAGGCTCTGGGCTGTATGCCTCAGGTATGATCTCCCTGTTGCACCTTCACGTAGAGCTTGTCAGGAACTGGCAGAGAACCCAGAATTAATTCAACTTTTAAACCTGCCAAAATTAGCATTAAAAAGGAAAAAAAAAAAAAAAA
>VXAV01004684.1:168005-192837 GCA_013399715.1 Alectura lathami
AGAAAAAAGCAAGAAAAATGGAGTAAAGGTATGAATTTATGGTTGAATAAGAAGAATGTATTTTCCTATTCAGAATTCAAAAGAAAAAACATTTCAATTAGCATTTATTTCACTTTCAAAATACATTAAAAAAAATTCTCAGTTTTCAGCCACCAATCATCGAATTGCACTTTTATTCTCCTTTCCCTGCTGTTTTTCTTCACAGAATCATAGAATCATCCTAGTTGGAAGGGACCTCTAAAGGCCATCTATTCCAACTCCCCTGCAGTGAGCAGGGACACCTACAGCTGGATCAGGTTGCTCAGAGCCCTGTCCAGCCTGACCTTGAAGGTCTCCAGGGATGGAGCATCCACCACCTCTCTGGGCAACCTGTGCCAGTGCTTCACCACCCTTATTGTAAAAAACGTTTCCCTTATATCCAGTCTAAATCTCCCCTCTCTCAATTTGAAACCATTTCCCCATGTCCTATCACAACAGGCCCTGCTAAAGAGTCTGCCCCCTTCTTTCTTGTAGCCCCCCTTTAGGTACTGAAAGGCTGCTACCAGGTCTCCCCAGAGCATTCTCTTCTCCAGACTGAACAGCCCCACCTCTCTCAGCCTCTCTTCCTTATTTCTTAAGATGAAGACCTGGTACTTTTAACTCCCTCTCTGAACATGAAACCCTTACCATACAAAAGTAAGTATGACCGATCTCAAGCAATATGAATTATTGCATACATGTATGGAGATACAACATAATTTTTCCCTCTACTCAGGTTGTTTCTTTTACACCAGAGGTATTAGTTTCAAAGACATTAGTACAATTAAAAAGATATGAAGATTAAGCAATTTAAAAAGTGAAAAGTTAATCCTCGCACTTTTTCCAGTTTGTTTCTAAACAAAAAGAACCTCCACTAAATCCCATTGACTACTGTTTTAAATTGTATTATAAAAGCTCATTTAACTGCTTCTATCAATGAGTTTTGATGTCAGCACTGCTTTCCTCTCTTCTATATCTGAAATCTTCTCTATCTCCTCTATCTGGAATTAGGGAACAGACAAAACTTTTAAAAGAATAAAGCTAAGAGTGCTCTCCAGCTGGGCCATATGAAAACAAATGAAGTTCAGAATCAGCTCTTTTCTGTTTTATTTTCTATTACTCTGTGCTTTATCAAGGTGCTGCTGCCAAAGCTGAAATTTAGATTGGTATGCAACAAAAAACGAAGGAAACTGCCAAGGTCACTTCTGCTCGTCAGACTACAGAGCTACAGAAATTCAGCGTTCCTCCTCATGCTTTTTAAAATAAATAAATTCTTCCGGTTGCATGTAACATAATTCTTCTCTTTCAAGGTACAAGCATCAAGATATTACTTCAGCAGCATGCATCATGTTGAAAGTAGGGATGGACTACTGGAAAAGTAATCTCTGAGATGCAGTAGTTAATTCTGTTGACGTCATTAAAACCATCCTTAAAATAAAACAGTGGTTTCTGCTTCTATGAAGACCTTGACTACTAGAAATCTTGCCCTACACTTCTGCCCCTTTTTCAAATGCCCTATGCAAGACCATTAAAAGAAAAAAATTCTGAGAAATGCTGGGATTTGTTTATCAGCCCTAACTGGCCTCACTCACAAATTAAGATTGCTTCAGGGCACTTTCCCTCTTGTTCTCTGTAGTTTGACACTTCAAAGTTTTCTTTGATTTACTGTAGTACATGTGATCGTGTCCAGTGCATTGCTGCCCTGAGTTGTGCAGCTTCTGTATCCAGCCTCTGCCCCCTCCTCTTCCACTGGGGACAGGGGGAGAAACCTCTCTCCGCCAGCGTGTCACTGCCTTTTGCAACCTCTTGCAAACCTTGCCAGCAGAGCAGCAAACCCTTTCATAGGCAACTCAAAGATCCTCACAGTATACTTTTCCTTTTTCCAGTTATCTACCATACCCTCAAAAAAAAAACCAAAAAACAAAAAACCACCATCTTCAGATCATAGTTTAAAAACAACTGTCATACCTCAAGAACGATGAAAGCAGGTTTGATTGACATAGATAAACAAAATGATTTATCACTGCCTCCTTTTCAGAGCTCTCAAGAACTCATAAATTATTTGAAGTGCAAAATGTGGCTCTCAGATTTATGACAGAGGAATATGCAATAGTATAAAGTCCTCACCGACAGTCTTTTAGAATGAATTATCTGCAGAACCAATTCAGTGTTACCCTACAGACTTAAATTACTTTTTCCCAAACTCAAACTGATAACATTTTAACACAGATGCCAATCAGCCTAAAGAGAGCAACTCTGGGTCTGGCTTACTGTTCACTGTACCTTCTTAAAATTTCATGTACCTCTCTAGCAAACAGCTATCTTTCTCTCAAAGCTGCAGTCTTTGACCTTTTAAGTACAGGCAAGCAAGTACATAAATGCTTGTGGAATGAGAAAACAAAAGTTAAGTTCTACTGCTCCCAGTAGAACACATCAAAATCACTAATTATTTCTTACTATTTTCAAAATGAATAGCTCCATGATTCTTCTTTGTAACCAAGGTATTTGTACAATTTCATATTTACATTAATTTTACATTTACATGAACAGTATGACCTATAAAAAGTCCTAAAAGTAAAGAAAATGACAGGAGGACAATCAAAATGTGTCCTTCTGCAGGAATTTTGTGCAAAATGAAGAATGGGTGGCATATAAATTAGTTGCCACTGCTCTGCTAATGCATTATGTACTCAATGTTTTCCCATTGCAGGCCACACACGTAAGGATGTCCTCAGTTTGAATGTCAATAACACTGGAGTGTCTCTGCCGTTTCTTGTGCTTGAGAAGGGGTTTTGTTCAGGGTTTGTCATTAATTTTATTTTGAAATGGTACAGCATTCAAAACAATAAAAGTGAAATTACAAAGTGCATGTAGCATAACAATATATAGGGAGACTTTTAATAACATTTCTAGTACCTAGCACCTATTTTTTTCCAACAGATTGTGGGGATAAGTCCCTTTGCTTTGCTTAAGGAAAGCAATAAATAAAGAAACAAGGCAAACTTACTTGATATAATAGGGCACTTTGTTATGTGAAACAGATCTCTGCCACGGAAACTGTACTGAGGCTGAGGAAATAAACAGAAGGAGATTATTAGAAAACACATGTCAAAAAAATCCAACCATATTTATTTATTTTACAGTTAAAATAGTTACAATAAATTAAATAGGAACAACTACAATCTCCCAGACAACTTTCAGTAATTAGAAAATCAGCTGGAGCAAACGATTGCAATTTATCAAGATGATTTTAGGTGTCTATTTGATGCCGAGCTGGAAATAAAACAAATGTGGTGATTCTACTTCAAAGAAGGATAATAAATCCTGAACAATCCAGAGAAAATGGAATCAGTGGTTTTCCCACCTCCACAGAATTATCATCAGCTTCAGTTTTGAAAATAAATGCCTCCACTACTATAATTAATAGTCAACAGAACAAAAAGGAGAAATATCAAACTTATTACTGTTTACTGCAACTCTTAGTTCCTATTTGCAACTCAGATTAATGTTGATTAATGCTGTACAAACAAAGGCTTGAAGACCTGTCTCTGCACTCCTCGCTGAACAGCAGGATTTATGCAAGTCTGATAAATCGACAGATATCACCCATAACACCAAGAACCCTTCTGTGCACCATGTTGCAAAAGGCACAAAGTCATACATGACACTACAACTCTGCTTATCTAAAGATCCCCGAGATAAAATAGGAAAAAATGTTCAGGCCAACAGGACTCCTGGTGCATAGCTTAAGAGTGGCTGTATACTGAAGAACTTCAGGAACATATATGGCATGGCCTCCAGGAAACTACCAGACTCGTACCTGGTTAATTGGGGTTTCATGATAGAAGAAACTTCACTGAATGCACTGTAGAAGCAGAGACTGAAAGGACGTGTGGGAACAGCTGATCATCACAATGGGATGAATTTATACTGAACACACAGGCGAGTACTTTTAAAACAAAGTCCCTACTTCTAGGCACTAACACCTCCCCTGTTTAAAAACATGCTAAAATGAAATGCAGCTCTGATCCACGCAGGATCTCAAGCAATTAAAGCTCTTGATTGATTTAATTTGCTACAAGTAGAGACCTCCTTTTAGCTCATCCCTCTTTGAAATTTCCATTTGAGAGTAACTCTCTCTTCCGTCCCAGCACCATACAAGTAGCATAAACCCCACAGGCTCGCACTCTTGGAGAGAGGGACAGGCCCCACTCTCTTCCCAGCCAGCTGTCTCCTAAGAATTGTAATGGTTGTGACCTCTTCCTCGACCATGTAACATTTCATGACTTGTAGATTAAGAAACTTTAGATTAACTGAGAAAAATACTTGGAAACCTACTTGAAGTGAATAAAAATATTATTTTGCTGGAATAATTAGAGGAAATGCCATACTACTATGTAAAGAATATATCTTTGCAATAAGAGGTAATTAATTACTTGGTGAAGGAAAAAGGTAGTAATGGCTAAATGCTCAAATATATATATACTACATGTAGATACATATATATTACATAAATCATATATAAGTTTTATATATGTATCTATGTAATTATATGTAAATAATGCTGAAAACAAACAAAAAAAATCACCAAGGACAGGTGATGGAGGTCACCTACTTTACAGCTTCATTTCTTAATTCTGCAATTTGGCACCTATGGTGGCTAAGGTATTACACTACACTAATTATGTCAGCTAACCAGAATGAAAAACCTGGCCACAGTTAGCTTAGGTATGGTCTATGTGCTCTGACCAACTTTAGATATTCCGCACTGACACAGACATGGACTAAACAAGCTAATAAAATTAAACTGGTAGTTATAATGGACCGAGTCATACTCTATTTGGGAACAATTTTTCCAAAAGCATTGCCAGTCTTCCCTGCTGCACAAATCTCTACAAAATGAAATTCCCACTCTTTTCTAAAACCAGTTTCTCAATCAACACTGAACAGAGTAGTTATTGATTTTGGCACCCAGATGGCTGCAGATATCAGTAAAAGGCTGAACACCACTCGGATGCTTTGAGCAGGACATTTGAAGGCCTAGGCCATTTGTTAGGGAACAGAGAATAACAGTTAAGGATTCTTCAGCTTCATCCACATGTGTAAAATTTATGAATCATTAGCTAACCCACAAGGAGCTTACTTTCCATCACAAAAACACTTTAAAGAAGAGCAATTCTACATAACAGAGTTGGAAGGGAAGAAATAGCTCAGCAAAGAATTACAGAAACATAGAATGTTGTGGCCTCCTAATATAGCTTTAGATCAACCTCCTACGTCAGGACATTTCAGGAGAGGCCAATGTCATATAATTTAAAATTAAAAAATATCCTGAAGCATGTTCTTAGCGATGGTCTGGATGAATCCACAAATTTGGTGTTCCAAGAAGTCTATCAGCAGAAGTAAACCACTGTAGCATGCGTTGTTTGTAGAGAAACATGACTAGCCACTGCAGAGGTGAAATTGCTGGATTAAGGGGATGGAGTCTGATGAATAGGTAGACACAGGTGTTTTGCTAGCACAAATTACTGATTACAACTTGGAGCCAGTCAGAAGAAAATGGTGTGAGGGCAGGCTATGTTCTCTTGTTAAGGTTTGCAGGAAGATTAACAAGTAGCTTAAAATAGCTGCTACTCTGATCTGAACAGATAAAAAGCTGCCCTCCAAATCAAAAGTGCAACTTTGTAAGTAAAAATATATATGAGACACACATTTTATCATAATCTTAGTTCTAGAAGTTTGAGGTAATTTCATTAGGACTGCAGCCCTGCTTGGTCCTCCTAGTTAGAAGCCATTTATGGTCACTAAGAAGGTTTGAAAATTTTGATTTAGAACATGCATTATTTCAACCTGCCAGGTTAAACCCTTCATTTTTCTGGATTTAATGTGTGGTTTTTTTTTTTTTTTTTGCTTTCCTTATAAAGTTACTATCCCTGACTTTCATTTAACAGACTTTACATGTAGTTGTAGCTATTAAGTTCTGTTAACTCTTAACAAGCTCTTCCAGTTGAATTTTTAAGAAGTTTTTGCTGCTGTTTTCATAGAATCATAGACAGGTTTGGGTTGGAAGGGACCTTATAGATCCTCTAGTTCCAACCCCCCTGCCATGGGCAGGGACATCTCCCACCAGACCAGGTTGCTCAGAGCCCCATCCAGCCTGGCCTTGAACACTGCCAGGGAGGGGGCAGCCACAGCCTCTCTGGGCAGCCTGTGCCAGTGTCTCACCACCCTCACAGGAAAGGATTTCTTCCCAACATCAGGCCTCAATCTCCCCTCTTCCAGTTTATAGCCATTACCCCTCGTCCTGTCGCTACACACCTTTCTAAAGAGTCCCTCCTCAGCTCTCCTGTAGACCCCCTTCAGGTACTGGAAGGCCGCTCTCAGGTCCCCCCGCAGCCTTCTCTTCTCCAGGCTGGACAACCCCAACTCTCTCAGCCTGCCTTCACAGAGGAGGTGCTCCAGCCCTCTGATCATCTTTGTGGCCCTCCTCTGGACCCCCTCCAACAGCTCGATGTCCTTCTTGTGTTGGGGGCCCCAGAACTGGATGCAGCACTCCAAGTGGAGTCTCACGAGAGCAGAGTAGAGGGGCAGGATCAGCTCCCCCGCCCTGCTGGTCACGCTTCTCTTGATGCAGCCCAGGATGCGGTTGGCCTTCTGGGCTGCAAGCGCACATTGTTGGCTCATGTTGAATTTTTCCATCAGCCGACACCCCCAATCCTTCTCTTCAGGGCTGCCATTCTCCGCCCAACCTGTATTTGTGCTTGGGATTGCCCCAACCCAGGTGCAGGACCTTACCCTCGGCCTTGCTGAAATTAATGAGGTTGGCATGGGCCAACCACAGGGAAGGATGTTTTGGAGAAAGAGGTTGTATGGTTGTTTTTTGTTTTGTATTGTTTTAAACAAATAATGTAAATGCATAACTGCATACTATTTGGTTTTGCAGGGCTGTGGTACTTGGCTGTACCTTTTTGCAGTATCTGACAACATGCATTCTGGAAACTTTCCCTTTTCGACTTTTGTACATAGTGTAAGTACCACATCCCCTTAAGCCTGGAGAAGCCCTTCAGCAAGGCTGAGGCATGCTGATAAGGCACTGTGCATAGTCTCCTTGGACGTAATTCTATGAATGTTTTATCCAGCAACAAAGCCAGTTTATGAAATTCCAAGACTCTCTTGCCCCCAGCTCCACTGCAGTTTGCCACTCACACAGTCCTGTGAATGCAGTTATTTGTTGTGGCATGCTGTAAGCCAAGTGAGGGAAATGATCCAGGCCAAGGCAAACAAAACAAGCCAACCTCTCCTGGCAGGCTTCCTTGTTTTATATGTGGACTTTTTCACTGGTTCATTTTTATTTTCTTTTCCTTCAGATCAGTCATCTGCATTTTTCCAGTGGCCCAGATAAGGAGAGGTGAACAGCCTTAACAGTTACACAGGACTTAAGTAATCATTTAGAGGAGAAGGGAAAAAATATATCCCCTCTGCGTGGCTTCCTAAGCAGTTCGAGTTATACAGACTAGACTAGCCACTGTCCCAAATAGTTAATCTAGGTTTCTTTTTTCTTTTTTTTTCTTTTTTTTTTTTTTAATGGTACCAATGGTACCTTTCTATCTAAATTCTTTTTAGCAAATTTTTATGTAAGTGTATTGTCCAGGCCAAGGTTATAGAATTGAGACTGGGAGGTCTACAAAACCCACAGTGGCTACACACCAGGCTATATTTCTAGTGAGACTTATATAGCAATAAACCCACACGTGTGCTTTTACAATTGTTGTTTCATTCTGACAGTTCAAAAGAAAGGAAAAGTGACTCAAAGAATCCTGACTTTGCATAACAGCTGTAATATTTTTAAAATATCAAAAACTTGCTTACCATGTTGTTTGCTGAAAAACTAGTTGTCAATTTAAAATTTTTAATTTTTCTTTTCATTTCTTGTAATTCTTGCAACAGTTTTACTACTGAAGCCTTCAGTAAAAAAACAGAGCTACTTAGATTAACATTTATACCATTAACTCTGATGATGACAGATTGGCTAGAAGGTCAGAAAATTAACAGGGATCTTGCTATCACAACGTATCTCCCTGTAATGAATATATCAGATGACAGAATGAGGGAGCAAAGCATCTGTTTTTGCTCTCTTTTAGCAACACTGGGAAATTTCAGACTTACATTTCTGAATTTTTTTTTCTAAATAGAAGATGATGCACAGATATCTGTCTCAAGAGGAACTGATTCAGTTTGCATTCCCCACCCCTTCATTTGAAGTTCTAGGATTTTATGACATGAAGCCCCTAATAATGCTATCATCTGCAAAATCCAGACAGCTCTTGCCTTGTGTCAGCCCAGCAAGTGTGGAAATAAAAGCCAAGGACAGAGGTAGCAGAGGATGAACAGATATGGTTATGAACACAAAGACTCTGAAGCAGCCACAACCCAGACATTGAAGCAATCAGAGGAGAAAGAAGAATGCAAACAGGGATGCAATCATAACTCAGCAAGATACTGCAGCAACCCCAAAGGAAAGCACACCAGTGAGAACGTCAGAGGAGTATGAAGATGAAAGACCCCTACAAAAAACAAGAGAATTAGATAATAATGTGGAAGAGGAACTTGCTGTGCCTCAAGTCAGAGGGAAACCTGGAGGGAAGTCAGTAATGGACTATCAGTTTTTGAGAAAAGTCTCCTGGGCATTCATATCTCAAACATATCAGTTAATTCAAAGAACTTACTGGACAGAAAGTGCTGCGATGCAGGTCCAAAATCTCGGTGTGCCTCCTGCAGCTGTTTAAGGCGATCCTCTACAGATACCTGCACATAAACACACATTTGCAAAATTTACTTTGTAACATTGGGGCCTTGACAATAAGAACACTGGTGTGCACTCAGTTTTAATTACATAAATTTAAGATGCCTTTTATGCAATAGCACTTATTTGCCACCCAGCTACTCGAGGCTACATTTATTTATTATTTGCTTAATGAAAGTTTCTTTCTTAGTTTGCAGTCTTGTTCTATGAGTACAGCAGATCAAAAATGAACAATAGTAGTTTCATGTTGGCTACAGCTGATCACTGAAGTTTCTGACCTCCTCCCAGCCCTTCTGCTGTCCATATTTCTCTAGCCAGCAGGTTTCCATTTGAGTGTATTGATCTCACAGTGCCTCTCCAACATGGAACCATCTTAGCTGACAACTTCCTCCTGATTTACTAATTGAAACTGCATGAGTACATCCAGAAGCAGTTTAGCTGCTTAGTTAACTCAAGTTGAGGGGGAAAAAAAGAAAATAATCCCATTAGCAAATTGTATTAGGAAAGGAAGCTCATATACGACACATTAATGGTTCTATCTTTCAGGGCGACAAGATTCAAAACTATGAGAACCATAGAATATCCTGAGTTCGAAAGGATCCACAAGGACCATCAAGTCCAACTCCTGGCTCCACACAGAACCACCCAAAATTCAACCCAGAAGCCAATACTTGGGTTTTGAAAGTTCTGTTCTACTGCTCTCAGCTAGAGGCAAAGTCCCTCCATCCTTCTTTCAAACACTTTGTTTACCCTTAGGGGTCAACAAAGAAATAAACAGCACTTTAGATTTCTAAATGAACTTTAACTAATGTAAGAAACTTCATTAAATCATTCAGTGCAAAACTGCACAAGCTTGAACTGTAATCAGGCACACTGATTTACCTTTCCCAAACCATTTAAACACCAATAATCATAACTGAGCAATATGAATCTCTCTCACAGTATATCCTCTTCTGTTTGATAATGCTAAATATGGTACTGCTCATGTCTGGTTACAACTCTACTAATATTTAAGTTAGTGTAATCAAAATTCCCTGTAGAAACTGGTCAAAAAAAAAAAGAGCTTTCTCATGAGCTGGAAACACAAAAGAAATACACTTTTTGAGTAACAATGATTTTATGTACTAAAAAGACTGCTATGACATGTAAAAAAGCATGTGATAATAGTTCCCACTAGCCTCCAAGATTAATGCAGTCTCTTAAGAGAGTTAACTCCTGAGACATCTTGAAAAGAAAAGTTATTTGTCAAGCCAAAGAAAGAAAGGGAACTCCCTTTGTTGCTTTTGTATCACTCAACACCTTAAAGACAAACAACGAATGCATCTTTTAAGAGAATAGAAAAGAGCAACGAGCATCCCCCACCACACCGCCACTCCTACTGCACACATTCAGAATACCTGCAGAAGTTTCCACCGCATGTTAAGATCATCTAATTGACGAGACATCTTCAGTGATGGATAAAGGTCGAGCGGAGACAGCTGACTGGACAAATCATTCACTGTTTTAACTTTCAAGTTGATTGGAGCAATTTCTTCTCTAAAAGCCTAAAAAAGTAAGATGCCAACATTTATGCTCAATGAACATCTGATCAACAAGAAAACTACAGTCAACTCAGCATGGTGCTGACTTGCCCAATATGGCACACACTAAAAAACTATACACAAACTCTAGAGTACTCCAGCGAAGAAAGTGCATTCATTTCAACATTCATTACCTACTTCTTCAGGAAATAAAAAGTATGAAATGTACCCAAATGCCTACATGCAAATTCCACCCCTGAAGCAGAGTATTACAATTTCAATAAGGTGTTTAGTGATGCCATATGGCTTTAGAACCTTTCTTTTCAAATAGACAATGCTCTATCAGAATCTCTAGCAGTACAGTCACTGTCAAGAGCTCTTAAGAAAAAAAATACATTTAAGAACTACAGTTTTTCAGTATGAAGAAGCTGAGAAAAATTCAATTTAGAAACTATTATTGAATTAACAAAGCATGAAGAAATGTATCTTCTAAGGAAAAGGAGTATAATGCTTTACCTGATTAGAACTGTAGAGTAAAACTATTACGATGATTAAAAAGAAAAAAGGTTTATTGAACTGAATGGATCTAAATACAGCATTAAGACAAAACTGATGCAAGCTTTAGTTACAGTTGAAAAGATGCATCAAATGTCTTTCTTGCTGTGAGTAGTTAACTGTTCAATCCTATAAGTGGCTTGACTAAACATCATGAAACAAGCCAAAAACAACTGGAAAAAAAGATTTTCCTTGAACAATTCAATTATTTACCTCCCTTCAAAACCAATCTTATCAGGGCCAGGAAGAGAAGGCACCTACTGGCAAGAAGAAATTGTTTGGCTTCTGGACAGCCAGCAGGCCCCTATTACTTTAGCAGATGTTTCCTTTTTTATACAGCTATGAAAATCGAAAAGCCTTTTGCTTTACTTTTCTTTACAGACAAAAGTCCATTGAGATATGACAAATCACTTCTTAACATGAGAATAAAGAACTAGTCAGCATCAGCATCTTAGTGCTTGCTTTGGTATCTATATTAAAATGTAAGAGGGAGAGGAAAAGATGCATTACGCTTCTCAAATCAACTGCATTCTGGGCGTAAATCAGCTTTGACTGCCTTTGTTTTCAAGATTTTAGGTTCCATTAAACCTGAAAGTAGCAACAAAACTTGGAGAGTGAGGATGCTTCCACTGAAACATGTGAAATAATGCAGCCCTCTGTCAACTTCATACAAGTCCACAGGCTGCTGTATACACAAAGAGTATTTCCAGAAACCACTTTGCAAGCCATGGCTCTTCATACTTCCAACACTAGCTTCCCATGCTAAAGTCATGGATGGCCAAGTACATGGCACCACCATCCTCTAATGTTTTTTCATATTCTTTCTTGAGATTGAAAACTGAGAAGCTGTGTTTATGAAACAGAACTTGGTGATAGCGTCTAAGTTAGCCTGAAATACCAATTTCCTCTATCATGTTGATCACATAGTCAACATGTTCTTCTGGAATCTCTCCTATTCAGGCACTCATCAAAGCATTGTGCTGTTTCAAGTCAGCTTTCCCAAGTAATGTTAGTTATCAGAAGGTACTCCTTCTTTGAGGAGTTCTGCATTATTGGGTCCCTCCCAACCTATGCACCTAAGCAAAGGACATCTATTATCCATCACGAGCAGCTCTCAGATGCTGAGCCCTGCATGAGTAGCCTGGAACTCTTGTTGCAAGAACTGTTATGCCCATGAGAATATTATGCTTTAGTGTTTGTTATTCCCTTTGAAATAATCCTTAAGAGAAGCCAGACTAAAGTAAATGGAAATTTTGTCTTATGCATGTTAAAATAGACAACTTGCATGAAGTTTGTGAAAGCTGAGGAATAGAAATTAAAACTGTGTATATAATTCTGTATGACTAAAAGAGCTCTAACATTGTTCTAAGAAGAAAGCTATAGGTGACTGCTGAACAGACCTGACAGCTCACTGCTAGAAAAAGGAGAAGAGTCTACTGTCATCCGCCAGGACAAGTGACTCAGCTTGCTCATACTGCTGTGCTTGGGCAAAGCTCCAAACATACTCATTGCCTAACTATGAGTTAGACAGTATTTCTAGGTGGGAAACATTTAAATCCTAGCACACAATGTTTTTTGCTTTATCAATGTTATGTTCCATACACATCTGTAGCTTGCTGATCACACATGCTTATGCAGTCACAGCTGACAGTGAATGTGGCACAGTGCTGGAATTTCCTTGCAACCTCAAATCTAATCTTTAAAGAGCTGTTTAAACTGTACATGAGAACTTAAGTAGATGGTGTGTACACATGATTAAGTGCGCTAGAATGCAGGAGCCTGTCTCACACAGGCTAAACATTCCCCAGGAATTCCACACTTACTGTTGTTTTCTCAATGTGATCTGGCAATGAATCTACGAGCAAATCTCCCACAGGTTTCCAGCCATTCTTCACATTTTCAGCCTCCTTCAAGTCAGCATCGAGGTCATCCATTGCACACTGCAAGTCTTTCAGTTTCTCTAATGCTTTGTCCACTTGCTTCTGCCAGATACTGGCACTGGCATTTAGGTTCTCCCATTTCTCTTTTACCTCTGATGACTGCTTACGCATAGTTTTGGCGATCCTCATGGCTTTCTCCTCAGGAGTCAGCTCTGCATAGGGAAAGAAAGGTTATGCTGTTTATTTCTTCTCCTATTCATGCCTAGTTAAACAGATTTGCTCCTGAGGTGCATGCTCAAGAGTCTGTAAGTTCAGAGTCAATTGATAATTAATTTCAGCAGGTACAAGGTAGCAGAAAGTCCACTTTGCCATAATTGAAATAAGCCTTCATCATCCTTAATGACAAAACAAAGCTTGAAAAGAGGACAGGAAACTACTCCCAATTTCCATGTATTACGGTACCTGCAAAGCAAAGGCAGCTTACTGCTAGATTGTTGGAGGTACAGGGGAGGAAATAAAAGACCATTCTTCCCTTCTGGAAAGTGCAACAGGGATTTGAGGACCATTTCACGTAGAAAGAACAAGAAGAGTGCTTTGCTATTCAATCATTTACCACCATCTTCCACCCTATCCCCTAGGATGTCTCTTATCTTCCTATTTGCTAGGAAAGTGTGCAAAAGTACACTGAGCACTATTGTGGTGAGTTGTTCTGCAGCTTTACATTTGACTGTGCTAATACCAAAGTCTTAAAAGGTTGTTTTAAATAGGTATTTCAGATATAAAACTGTCCAACAAACCTATTGGCGGAAAAAAAAAAGCTGAGTTTATGGTGCACTCTTTCTCACGTATTCCAGGCTTACATGCCTAAATCTCCTGGGCAACCCAACACTGATGGAAATCCAATTCACATTAGCTAAGAGCAGCTACAACTGAATAAACAAAGCCAAAGTGGTCATAGACACAACCTCCAGATGTAGCCACAGGGGATGACACTGATTATTTCAGTAAGTTGCTCATATTTAAATCCCCAGTCCCTGGTGAGTCTGTACAACATAGCACTCCACACTGCAGACATGCTTCATCCCTTATTGACAAGGAGCACTGAGTCAGCCAGAGGCACATCTCTTAACAACAGATGATTTCTGCAAGCCAGGCAGGTAGTTTAACGCTAACAGAATACTTCCTTCCTGGGTCTTTGATCCCCAACAAGTCCAGTTGGCTGCTGCTCAGATGGGCCTTAATGAAGGAAGCCACAGATAGCTTCCTTCACTAGAGAAGAGTTGTTTAAGTAATGACAGACAAACTAAGCCAGTCTTGGAGGATTCCCCGTCTACACGGGAATCTTGCCGTTTCTGCAGGCAGAGAAATAAGCTGAGGAAACTTGGTACCATGTAGAAAACAGCAGGAAACAGAAGAAGAAAACAGATAGAGCGTGCTCCAAGTAGCCTTCTATTCACTCCTACATAAAGCCTTTAGAAAAGATTTATCACAGAATCCTTGGCAATTAAAATTCAAGTGTTGCTATGAATAAATTATACACAATAATACAAAGATGAAAACACCATTTTTGTCAGAAGACAAATGAGACATACAATTTTCCATACACTGCCTTTAAAAATATCCCAATAACTAACAGAGCCTGGAGCTGTTCACCTGGGGAGGGGGAGGGTTTGGGAAGGAGAGGTGAACGGGGGGGAAGGAAAAAATTGCTTTTCAAAGGCTAGGTGAATGTCAAAGTAAATGCACTGTTGTAGCTGCAAAAGTTCAATTACCATGCTTCTCGTGTTAAAACTAATGTTCCTTATCTTGCAGTATTAGAAAGTATGCTATAAGTAATTAATGCAAAATAAATCATTAGAATACATTCAATCTATAGCTAAGAAAGGCAGGAATATTTTTTCTAGATGTTAAACTAACAGGAAGTTGTTTGGATCAAACCCAGAATTTCTGCCAACCAATTCCACATATTTATTTACATTAACTTTTCTCAAAACTTTTTTGGCCACATTAATCTTGATACATGTTAGACTAGAAGAGCATTCAACAATGAAATCCAGACATCATCTGAGAAAAAAAAACATAATGCACACGTTTTCCATTTTAATTGGTGGTTCAGGGGGGACAGGATGCTGCCAAATGACCAACTATTGCCCAAAAGCTCAAGGCAACTTGTTAAGTGGTTTGTTAAGAGAAAAAAGTATCATCAACCATAACCAAACCAGAATGAGGCAAGGACCAGCAAAAACAAACACCATATAAAAGGTGGAGACATATCTAGGCTGTAGGTTGCAGAACATGGTCTGAGTTGTAGAATTAGAAAAGTTCTTTCGAACAACAGAAGAAAGAGCGAGGCTGAGAGGGACAAAAGAAACTTGGAGCAGTCAGGCTTAATGAGATATTGCAGTGTGACTTGCTGAGTGTCGTACTATTCATGTGTACTCTGCTTGCAAAGGTAGAGGCCAGCCAGGCTTAGCGATACTGGAATGGCAAGAGGGTGCTTCAGAAGAGGAAGGTGGAGAAGAACAGCCAGAACAAAAACCTGCATTGCTTAACTAGATGCAAAGGGATATAAATTATGTACGTAGCTACGGAATACAGAGGCATGGCAAAAACCCACAATTTGCTATACTGATAGACCAGAATAAAGATGAAGAGCAAAGATAGGCTGTGATAAATTGTACCTTGTCTCTTAATTCCAGCAATTTGCAGTAGAATAAGCTATGACATAGGACAACACAGATCTGGGATGATCTTTACCCCAAGCTTTGCGAGATATTTTAGGAAAAGGAAAAGAAATAAAGCTTAAAGACTAAACAGACAATTTGTTGCAGATAAAAGCTCTTTTTTTTTTTCTTTTTGTCTTAAAAAAAAAAAAAAACAGTGAAAAACAACAGCTACCAACTGCTTACTTAAAGATACCAAAGAAGTTGTCACTGGAAGTAGTCTTGGAATTATTCATAGAACAGAATCATAAAGGTTGGAAGATGATCTCTAAGATCATCTAGTCCAACCGTCAACCTAACACCACCATGCCCACTAAATCATGCCCCTGAGTGTCATATGTACACATTTCTTGAACACCTGTAGGGAAGCAGACTCCACCAACACCCTGGGTAACCTGTTCCAATGCCTGACCACTCTTTCTGGGAAAAAGTTTTTCCCAATATCCTATCTGAACCTCCCCTGGTGCAGCTTGAGGCCATTACTCTTTGTCCTATCACTGTTACCTGGGAGAAGAGGCTGACCCCCACCCCACTGCAGCCTCCTCTCAGGCAGCTGTAGAGAGCGATAAGGTCTCCCCTGAGCCTCCTCTCCTCCAGACTGAACAGACCCAGTTCGCTCACCTGCTCCCCATAAGCCTTGTGCTCCAGGCCCTTCACCACCTTTGTTGCCCTTCTTTGGACACGCTCCAGGGCTTCAAAGTCCTTCTTGTAGCGAGGGGCCCAATATTCATGGTTATGAATATTCCATTGATGAATTAATGACAATCAACTACAGCCCAGTGACAAAGGGACCGTGTGGAATCTGGAAGCCAAGGCAAGATGCAGCAAGCAGGCAAGCTGCACCTGGTGACAGTGTTCACCATCATCATTTGGACAACCAGGCCCCACCAGTGAAAGCTGCAGGACCTTTAAAGAGTGCCTGTAGTGAGCACCTGAAGTTGGAACACTTAAAAGAAGGAAAGGCAATACTGAGCTTTGCTGAAAAGGGACAGAAAGTTGTAGACCCAGTGGAGGAATCTCCCTGGCTGGCATTGTGAAACTGTCAATACAGATAACGTTATACCAAGAAACTGTAGAAGCTGCATATATGGAAAGCTGCCATCTGCTATTTTTAGCCAACATCATGCAGTGGCATCATTTTTACCTATTATTAGAGCCAAAAGTGATCAATTCTGCATAAAAGAGTAGCATGACAGAAAGCCTTAATGGTTCTACCCTAGATGATTAGCAGGTCATTTAAAATGAGCAGTCACTTCACAAAGAACATCTAGAAAGCTTTAACAAGCGTGGGAAATCTTGCAAAATTTGTGGTTGGTAGTGACACAAGATCCAACAACTGCTTCTTGCTCCAGTAGAATCAGTAAGATAAAAAAAAAAAAAAAAGTAGCTGCAGTTACAAATGAGAATCAAAGAGGGGAACAATGGCCTGATGTTATTTGTCTGGCCAGCTCTAGCTTAACTCATGACAGGCCAATCACATATTCTGTGAGGGAAAAAGATTCCAGATCGATTAGGATGACATCAGTATCCCAAGAGAACTGAAAATGGAAATATTCTGGAACGCCATTCATCAAATCAGTGTCAGTGTGGAAAGGGATCTGTCGCATATTTTATTTGAAAAATATTAATTCCTTGCAAGATTGCTTTATTTTACAAAAATCTCTGGAGTGCTTGTAAACTTGCCCTAAAAAGACATTGACTTGAGAAATAAAGCCAAACACACATTTCTGTGAGCTCTAAAGCCATTCAGCTTCTATTCAGTTAAGAGAGAAACACATCTTGCATGACTTCATCTTTTCCATCATGAAAACCCAACTTATTAATGAGCACCACATTACTTACTTCAAGCAGAGAGCACATTCTCCAAGATAATAGTTGCAGAGCACAGAATTGTAAACCTAGTCTCATAAAAAATGTTTTAACAGTAAAAATTTCCTTCTATGAGTTTTAAATTTGTTTCATCAATCTGTCATTACACACACTGGCAGACAAACACAGTTCCTTCATTGCTGTGAAAAAAATGCTGCATACTACTTGCTGCTCGTTTGTCCCCACTTAACATGAAGTCTTCTGAATGACTGGCTTTTTGTTGTTGTTGTTCTTATTACATTATCTCCACTTCAGCAGCTGCTCAGAAGCAAGAAAAGCCTACATTCGCTGGACCATCTGTTTACCAGAGAGGAAAGATGGTAACTGACCTTGCAGTCAGGGAAAAAGAACAGGAAAAAAGTGCTTCTGTAGTGAAAAAAATATATATTTCAATAAGCATTCATTGTCACAAAGTGATAAAAGCACCAAGAGTTTTTCCTGTGTCTCTAGCAGAGAGTGCTTCAGAAAGATGACTTTCAAGGCTGAACTTCGCAGCACAAATTCCTTACAAGGAGAATTCGTTACAAGAAGAATACCTGCATATGAAAATTCTCAGTGAAGAAAAGTTCTTCTTGCTTAAGAATTTATTTTAGACCAGGTCTCTAGCAGTTTGATTCTAAACTGTTCTGCTTGATACCCACGTTACTGACTTGAGCAAGTATCTCTTTCTGTCTTGCCCAAATGACATTAACTACTTTTTACTTTTGCTATATTTTTTTTCTATATTTTACCATTATGTCAAGCATTCTCTCTTCCTTGATTCAATCAATCTTTGCAGCAACAAAACAATGTGTAAAGCTGTACTACAGTCACTATGAACAATTTCAGAGCGTTGAACAGACACAATAACACACTGTCAAGTTTGTAAGCAGGACAGCCAAGGTCACTGTTATTATTGTTGTCTGATGAAGTCTTTAGCATCATTCCAGTGAAAGCATTCACTGAGTTTCTAATAATCTCAACAGAAATCTTAGTTCTGATGTGATGGTAACAAGAAGTTTAAGGAACAATCAGTATCTGGTTAATGTGGAAAAGCAGCACTTAGTCAAGACTAACAACCTGGTATGTCACTTTCTTTTTCTCGTTCAAATATCTACTGCACATACAGTTAAAACAAATTTAAAACAAAATAACTCATTTTTGTCTTAGCCTATATAAGTTTTAGTCTCCCAAAACTGAAAGTTCTCCAAACCAGAGAAATATAATCAGATAGAGTGAATGAGATAAGTCTCTGTGGGATAGAAGAGAAGTTATTGTTGGTCTGCAGAAGATAGAGTTATGAAAGCAAAGAACATGAATACTCGGATGAATAATAATAATACTCAAATGAATAATTGTTAATTAAAGATTGTCCCGCAACAGTGCCTAGCTCCCTCCCCAGTCTCTCCCCTCATAAAGGCCTGACAGAGGAGTGAGAAAGGAGGAGGCGCTGGATTGAGATAAGGAGAAAACTATTTTACTTAATATGGCAAAGGAATATGAGATAACACATTAATATGAAAAGAATTGAGAGCAATAAATCTGACAAAACAGAAAATGTATGTGTAAGGAAAAGGGAGAGTCTCCTGACCGTGTAGTCCACAGTGGCGATTAGAGGCAAAAGGGCCAAGCCCCCAGAACCTGCAAACCACGTGGGAGGGACAGGAGCACCTCAGGAGCTGTTGCTCTCCCTCAGCAGCTCTCCCAACTCTAACAGTTTATTACATGATGTCATGATATAGAATATTTATGGAAAAACCATGACACCTCCAGACAAAGAGATATAACAATACACATACCCCTTAACAGTAGCTGTCAATATTTCCCAGTGGGTGCTGGTGGGGAAGACACAAAAGGATGGATGAAACAAGGAGAAAATAGCTTTCAGTTAAGAGGGATAACTAAGTCATCCCATCATATTCACCCCAAGGAAACTAAGGATCAGCAGCCCTGAGAATCATGCATTCATGCAGTATAACCCATGTAATTTATCAGTATAATCAAAACATATAATACTTCTCACTAAAAACCAGCCACCATTTTGTAATAAATGTTGTGATCTAATGCACAGTGAAAGCCTGAAGCTTGTGTTGTGCAAGGAACATAAAAGAGCTATGAATCCTTTTTCAGTCTGTCTGCCAGAAAACTATAAAAAAAAAACAGTGATAACAGTATTGTTTTAGCATCAGGGAGGCACTGTGTCTTCTTCCAACTTCTGTTGAAGGGAGAGCACTAACAGAGAAAAGGATATCAGCACCAAATCCCACTTACTCTAGGCAAGCAAGGAAGTAGTTTATGTTTCCTTCTAAAGCACTGCAACTGCAGACAACCAGATCTTTTATTTCCTCCTAAGATCAATAAAGACGATTTTTCTGGCACAGCACATATGACAGGTAGCTCCTCAGCAAGGCTGCAGGAGATAGAACCACATCCTCTAATGGCATTTTGAAAAATAAAAGGCATCTGTTTTCAAATAAAAAAAAAAAAAGGAAACCAAACCAAACCTAGAATGATAGAATGAAGACAATTTAAGCAACATGATAGATAGTTCTGACCTTTGAAATCCATCAGTCATCTGCATTGCTATTAGCGTAAGTGAGAGATATCTTACAGACTAAGCTCTGATGGTATCCAGCATCTTTCAAACAATGCAACAGTTTAAGAACATGGCTTCCACCTCGGAAGCATCCTGTATTTCAGGTAAAACTGGGCCACAGCACAGAATACAACTGCGATTATATCCTGAGGTTAAAAATAAAAATAAAATAATATTAATTTTTAAAAAAACATAATAAAATTAACCACTAGTTAACCTTTATGGCCTCAACCTGTTTCCAATATTTAGCTGTTGAAATTTCAGAGTTAAACTCCTCTATGTTTTCACTCCACACCACTCAGAAAATTGAAACAACTTCCCTGAACTTCTGCTGATACCACTCCAAGCAGACACTATAAAATTAATTGTAAGGCTCCACCGAAGTGGACTAAACTTGAAGGGTGACAAAGATTTATCTTCCTTTTCAGATAGATATTTCATCCCTGTGAGATTTGGGTCTGGGTAGGAGAGAACAAAAAAAAAAAAAATACTCCAGTGGAGTGTGACAGCTAGGTCACAAGTGGTTGGGAACAGAAATACTGCCTACCGGCATACAGTGGCAAACAGTGAAGTAAATTGCTTATTTACAGTAAGGTCTTCCTTGATAAGAGGAAAAATCACAGCAGAAAATTTACCTGAATTTGTTCCATAGTAGGAAGTACACAAGTCTGGCTTTTATTTGTGTGTGAAACAGGAGAATATGTTGTATGGTTGCAAGTTTAAATAAAGTACCTGCATGTAACTCACTGATACCTAGTGGTATATTTCTCTTATAACACTGATGTGGTTTCTGGAACTCTGTTTGAATATGCGAACTACCACATGGTGCAGCTGAATGCTGACATGGCAAGCATACGGCTGACACAGGAAAGAAGAAACCAAGACTAGCTCATAACCTGATTTTACATTCTTGTGATACATTTGAAATCAACCACAAAGTTATAGATAACAATGATTTAGAAAGGAACCTGTAACAAATACTCTTGGGATGTAACAATAAGTGTATATAAATTCATCTTGATTAATCAAGTTCAAAATCAAATCTTAACAAGTTCTCTTCTAAATCTTGTCCTTGCAAGTATGCCTTCCCTGGCATGAAAAGATCTAGGGAGTAAAAACAGCATGAAAGAGAGCCAGAAGAACATAATTCAGAATCAGCAAGAAAGTGTCAGTCAAGGTCTGATCACAGAGAGTTCCCTGTTGCCAATCTCCTTCCAGTCAGGAATCATGAACAATTTCAATTCCTGCAGCAAGCACACAACAACAGAAGTTACAATCCATGGAGAGCAGCACCTCTCCTCTCAGAGACTGCATGTCTCTGAATGTGTTCAAGTCCAGAGGTGCAGCTTTCTGGAGACTGGTGGCATTATTTGTCAGAAAATAAAAGAATGTACTAGACTCAGTTCTGGGTGAAATTTTACAGCTTATGTTATGTAAGAGATCAGAGCAGAAGATTCAAACACACCTTTTGGCCTGAAAGTCTATTAATCCACAGAAACACTGCTCTGTTTGGGGCATCTGTGTCCAGGTGCTGGCAGGGGGACTCTATGAGAAGAGGCCAGGGGCTGCCCCCATGCCAGGCCAGATGTGCAGACACAGCTGGTGACACCTCTAGGAGAATGTGTTTAAGGAAAGGCAGAAAACACCAGAGAAAGGACAAGGGAACAAAGAGTGGGATAGAACAGAGGGAACACTGAGGTCAGAGGAGCAGCAGCAGCTCCATGGCAGAGCAGGCATTTCTTGCCACCCACAGAGAGCGTGCACTGGGACAGAGAAAAGGTGTGAAGAGAAAGAGAGCAGAGAGAAACTGCTAGACTGGCTGCAGGCACCTCCCATCTCCCTAGACCACTGCACCACTGCTTGCTTTGTTGAAGACATCCCATACGACCTGCAGATGAGAAGGAGCTGGGAATGAAGGGGTCAAGCTGAGAATGGGAGAGTGGAGAGGAAAGGTGTCTTAATGTTTGTCTATTCCTTTGCCACTACTGACTCACAAATTAAATATTTAAGTGGCTATAAACCGTTTTATTTTCCCCAAGCCATGTCTGCTTTAGCTATAACAGCAGATCTTAATGGATCTCCCTCTATCTTGCCAAGTTGACAAGTAATGTTTTTTTTGCCGGCGTTCTCCCTGTTTTCTCCCCTTGACCAGCTGTGGCAGGGGAATGAGCGAGCAGCTGGGTGGGAGCAAGAGTAGCCCACCACACACTCAAAACAAGTAGCTCAGTGGAACTACCGAGCTTAAAGAAGGACAAGGAAAATAAGTTTGAAGCACACCTACGAAGCACTGCAGTCGAAGCATACTTTATTGTTTTCAAATATGATGAGTGGACAGGAGGCACTCATACATCATTTGCGGACCATCTGCTTGGTCATTACTGTCACGCAGTTTACCATGGTCATCAGCTTCCCTGCTATTCTGTTATCCTTGCCTTCTGTAGCTCACAGGAGTTTAATAAGAATAGTAATAATTTTAAAATTACATAACAAGAATGTATGATGTTCATCATCTGCAGTTTGCTCTTGCACTTTCATTCAGCACTGATTAGATCACTGCCATCAACCCCTGCTAGAAAACAAACATTTTATAGTGGTAACATTTCATGCATTGGCATCATTTCTAATAGGTAATTCTATGGCTTTTGAGAGGAGTCTGACTTCAAACTTTCACAACAGAATGAGCAAATATAAAGAGAGCTTTCTCTATTTTTCAACAGCAAAGTGTATTGTGATTTAGACCAAATACAGCATTAAAGATGCAATAAAGTTTGTGAGTAAACTTAGTGACACAGGCAGAATGTTCGAGAGTCAGGATTTCAACACGGAAGCAGTAAGACATGTTATAGCAGCTAAGTCAAATCACAGGCAAAAATGGCTTTAACGACCAGATATTCAAACTTTATCACAAAGTAGAATTAGACAAGAGGAAATTACATAAAAATGTCCACAGAAGAAACACTATGGATGCAAAGAAGACTAATTGCTTCCAACAAACAAACCTGAGAAGTTTACTATGGAGATTGATGTATAGCAAGAAAAGCCAAATCCTGACAGAAGTTATTACATTCCATAGCTATACTTTTGTAAATTATACAGAATTATACAGAATAGTAAATTATTCACATCTTACTGCAACTGATATTTCTGTAGATGCAGATTAGTAGCTTTTCCCAAGAAGAATTCTTAAGTAATTAAAAGAAATAAGATTTTACAATAACGTGGCCTATGTGAGAAAAAAAAATCTGACTTAATCATACTTTGATTATAACATTTTGTGTGTAATTACAGATATATTTGATACATTTTTCATAATTTGTGGTTGGGGGGTAACAGGGGAAGATTATTACTTCCGTGATGGTCTCTGATATAGACAAATCTTGACAAATGTTATGCAAATATCATTTCTAGGAGAGCTGTGTTTCATTCCTTAGCAATAATTCATCAAAAGATTTGAATCTTTATGATTCTATCATGACTGCCTTCCTCAAGCTGGCTTGTTTTACTTCTAATGAGATATACCACAGAACACTTTCCATTTGTGGGGTAAAAGTTTGCAATAATGACATAAAATTTGAGTGTGCATCCTTGAATTACTGCTCAGATTATATTTAAGCTGTATACATTATCGTATTAAGAAAAAAGAACAGAACTGATGATGTGTTTTGAATCAAAAACTGGAGAAGGAAATGCAAAGATTTTTCTTCTTATATTAAAATCTTGAGCACTTCCAAAGCCATGTAGTAATAATCTAAGGCTAAATCATTGAAATAAAAGCAATCAGTATGTGGCTTGGAAAATCCTGAAGCCTACCCATGTAATTGGGATATAAAATATATCCTAGTGACAAGTAGGTCCTTTTTCTTTCCTTTTGACCACTCCAAACAGGAAGGTATTTTCTGACCTGTTTTCGATTGTAAGCTCCTTCTTGGTTCCTCAGGCCCCTCAATTGGTTGATCAGCAAGGAAAATTCGTGCCTGGTCCACAGCATTGAGAATGGTTTGCTCTTTGTCCTTCAGTTCACGTCTCAGTGCCTTTTGCAAAGGGAAAGAAGAATGCCATTGTAAATCAACCCTGTAATCAACAGAAACTATACCACTTTCCCTATTTTCATCTGACTTGCAGTGATTCAGACTGCAAGATAAAATGTAAATTTTACAAAATTGAAATTGCAGGAAATGAATTAAGGCTAGAAA
The DNA here is from genome assembly GCA_013399715.1 of Alectura lathami. Lineage (NCBI taxonomy): Eukaryota > Metazoa > Chordata > Aves > Galliformes > Megapodiidae > Alectura > Alectura lathami. The sequence continues at coordinate 192,142 of VXAV01004684.1, forward strand.
GGTTATTTTTACAGAATTACTTTGAAGACGTGAATACAAGAAAGAAGACGACGGTAGGTTTTTAAAACACTCACCTAACAGGAACTGAAACTATTACATTAAACTTAAACCAATCAGTTAAAGTTGTTATTAATACTTATAGGATTGCTAATAAATAGTAGATTGCTACAAAAGATTGTTTCATTTATTTTTTTTGTGGAATAACAAAACTGCATCTAGTGAAACTTCAGATTGTAATTTCATAATTTCTGCAAAAGAGTTGAAGAAGTGTTTCCTTAGAAAACATCACCTCTCAACCATCTGCTATCAACCATCTGCTCACGAAGTCAGGCTCCTAAACTTGTACAAGCCTTAATAAGAAGCCCATCCTAGAACTGGGGGATAGAGGTTTTGCCCTAAGACTTGATCCATTCCAAACAATGCTGTGTCTTAAAGCAGTTGCTTCAAAAGTGTTAGATTCTGAAAGATAAATAATGCTTTCTCTGATTCATGCTTCTCAGTTTATTTTCTCATTTGCTATTTGCACACAGAAAAACAACACAATTTAGCTGGAGTGAAACAAAGAAATGCTCCTGCCCTCCTGCCATTCTTCCATTCTTTTCTCACATCACTTGCACTGCCTCAGAGATGTATATTTTCACTAATGACACAATGAAACAAAAAGATTTACAGAGCAAAGGAAAACTTTTTTTTTTT
>VXAV01004684.1:211831-223351 GCA_013399715.1 Alectura lathami
AACATAACCAGAATTCTACTTCCTTCCCTATTTTGTACATACATAGCATTTAATCTCAAGAATCTGAATGCAAAAAAGGAGTGGACGGCTGTCATGGCAGTGAAATTTTTCTAATTTACTGCTGGTGTTCCTAGGGTGGATTACTGGCTGTAATAACAAGGGATTGAGGATCCAATAGTTTAGGAGTTAACTAGAATAAATATTCTTCTCCTCTAAGGAGTCTGCCTGCAGCAACAAGAAGTAGGATCCAGATGATGATATCCTTGACAGAAAATAAAAAAGATTCTTTGCCAGTCTATGCCTGCAGCTGAAGTCAAAGTTTCAAAGGTTTCTAATGTGACACTAGAGTTTCTCTTACTGCACATTTAAGAACAAACCAGTACATCTGTTCTATTTTCTTCAAAACAATTATAGAGATGAAACTCAGCCTTTGGAAACACACAATGAAAGAGGATAAAACTCCCGAGCACTTGCACAAAATGCATATGGAAAAGAGTCAGTTACGTAAAAAGGTTCTTAAAAGATTTGGAGTAATCCCTGCAAACTCTATTCCACACCCCAAATGACAAGTGAATAGCTTTGCTAAAAAAAGTACGTCTCCTCTTACTTGGCCCGATTTATCAGAACAGATCACAGAAAAATAAGTAAGACCGGTGAAGATCCTGAACTGGTTTCAGTATGAGAAAGGAATGAGCAGGACAAACAGTTTCCTGTTCTACCTAATACAGGTTATGAAAGCACTTGAAGAAACACAGCAGTGGTTGCTGTATCATAGTGGTTCTCTACAGCTGGAAAAACAAATCTGCTGCTTCTGTGCTGATCTGGGTTTTTTGTACGTGGGGTTTTCTGTTGTTGTTTGTTTGTTTTTCTCTTCTCCTGGCTCTCTGCCTTTGGAAAAACAGACTTCAGCAAAAGAACATTTGCATTCAGTGAAATGGTCTTTCTTGTTTTCTTGTACAAGCCCACTTCATTATTCCAAAGTGGGAGCTCATTTGTTGATGTCCTTACATTTCAGATGATACCTAGCATTTTTTAATTCAATTGAAACACTATTGGTTCTTAAAAAAATGTATATGCTAAACTGAAATCCTGAACGCTTTTCTGGCAGTTACAGCTTGGACAAAAGATCTTGCGAGTCTCACTGACTGTCCTCTGAAATCATTTGCTCAATATACAGCAACAACCAAAAAGCCAATGAAGTGCTGAGCATCATCAGGAAGAGCAGGGCAAAAAGCCATCGTCTTACTAATTATAAAAGACTGATGCAACTTAATCCTAAGTATCACATGCTGGAGCAGTCAACACACCTCCAGGACATAGTGGAGTCATAAAAATGCACAGAGATGAACAGCAGAGGGAGTTAAGACAATACAGCAGCTCTCTTACGGGTAGATTAACAAGTTTTGGAAGTGGAAGAGGCTCAAAAGAGGTGACTAAGGTTTCCAAATCATGAAAACACTGGATAGAGTGAATGAAGAACTTCTATAAATCAAATACAATTGTCAGCAAAGGCCTGGCTGGGAACAGAAGCAGTACAGATGACAATGGCCAGGATGAAATACTCTCTCTCTAAATACCATCTTTGCTGCCACCATTGAGGAAAATATACTGTAACAGATGAACCGTTGGTCCAGAAAAGAAAGATTTCATACGTATTTAAGTGCATGTGCCCCCAGTGAAATGGGGACTTCAAGTCAAAGAATTAAAAAATATCAATAAAATGATAACAGAATACTAAACATGCATAAAAGTACTGGTGCAGGGAAAGAGCTCAGGGTCAAGGAATGCAGAAGATAGGAGCCATTCATTTTTAACATCACATGGATTGGTTATAGATTATGGCAGCACTCCCCGAATCATTCCTGTAATCAGGCCTCAAAAGTTCGTACACGCTCCTCAGCTTGTGATCCCTTTCATTAACATGATGGCAACATTTGTTTTCTAACACAGCTTACACCATGTTAAGAACCAGGACATCCATGAACCATCTCAGACATCTCTGAACCAGTAAGTCATGAGCCAGTTCCAACTCAAACTGTTTAGACACAGGCTGGCAGGACAGTACCCAAGCGACAAAGCCTCAACATGACTGCAGAACAGGTCACTGCTCCATCCCTTCACCAGCTACGTACATGGCTCACCTGTAAAGGTCAGGCCACTGCCCCTCATGGCCTTGCAGCCCAAGACATGGGAGCAAAAACAAATTATCTGGTACATCCTACTACACCAAGCTGTCCTGAGGTTTCAGGTAAGCCAAAGGCTACTCCTGATAATGATGGAAGCATAGTGGTTTTTGGAATGAGAGAAAAAAAATACTAGAGAAAAAGGCACTGGGATCATCACAGCTTTGAATGGATGGAGTGGAAATGCTGATCACTTTGCTGCTTCTGCAGTGAAAGCCCAACTTCCTTCACAGACATTTCCCTCCAAAGCAATGTCAGAACACCCTCTGACATACAGGGTAAATGCAAACCTTCAAAAGAAGGATTTAGTGGCTTGAAAAATTCTGAATAATGTCTTTAAAGTTTATATAGGATTCTCTGATTAAAAGGAACTAGACTTTGGATCCTCATAAAAGAGTAGCATGAGATATGCATACTGATAAATACTTATATCAAGGAGTATTAAAATGGCTATATCACAGAAATATTCTNCAAGAATTTGTATGAATTCTGTAAGAAGCATTTTATTGTCTTAAAAAAAAAAAAAAAAAAAAAAGCCTATCTGATGCTTTTTCTGTAGCAAGATTGCTTGCTTTACTCTGCATTAGTGGCAGAGTATTTTGTTCTTTTATCATCCAGGCTATTTATTATTTTAAGTACTGATTCCTTGCAACTTTCCTGACTTACCAGAAGACAACTGCACTTTTGGGAACAAACTGAAATACAGCCAGAAGCAACATCTTTTGTCAAAGTTAAAAATAAATTGCACTGACATCCTAATTTAACACTTCATTCTTTGCAACATGCTTTTGTTTACACATTATTCTTTTGGAGAAATACTCCGGGAGAGCAGAGTGATACACACCTGAATCATTCACATAACACAAAAAATCAATTCCAGTAAATCCTTAGTGAGCAATGGCCTTAAGTCAGGACCATTTGAGAACTCTCATTTAACTTCAGGCATTAGCTACACTCTTCCTTTCCTGTAACAAAGTATTCCCACCCACAATTTCCACCTCTTCCTTCCAAACACACCTCAGAGAAAATAGCCTCAGTTAAAGATGCCTCCTTACTTTGAAGAGCTACTTCACAGCAGTGTGCACAGAATGCTAAAGCTCCACTTCACTCGCACCTTTTGTCTGTTGGACCAGGTTGCAGCAAAAGGCTCTATCGATCCTCCGCTTCCAACCACAGGCTATTTAATTCTTCTTCCTCACCCCCTCATAGCTCACATCTCAGTCAAAGAATTAGTATGCCAGTAGCAAGGCTGACCACCTCTACTCACACAGATTTTGTGCATGCTTCTTGCCTTGTGTGATGAGAAGTGTTACAAATTCATACAGTCCTTCCTAGACTCTAATTAAGAGCATAGACTAAGGTAGTACTGATATCATTATACTCATTTTTGTCTAGAAATTTTTAACAAGAATAATCACGGAAGCAGACTTTAATATAGAAAATAGCCAAGAAAAATAAGTCTAGAACATTTAAGTAGGAATTAATTTAAGGCTAAACCCATTCCCCAAAGCCAGGCAGGCACGCCAGAGCTCGAAGAAGTTAAGGCTAGGACAATTGTTTTTCCTCACAGACTTTTCCTGGTGGTAAAGGGAACAATACAATTATAGGCACCCTGAAGGGACAGCAACCAGCAGAAAGTAATTTCCAGTTGGCTATGCTAATATTTTTGATAAAATGGCAATAGCTAAATAAAACAGAAAGAAATATTTTCAACTTTAAGCATTTAACTGCTTTAACAAACCAAATTCGAAACACGAAATACATTGACAGCAACCCCAAAAGCTTGACGAGTATCTGAAATATTAATGATCTGCCCACAGACATAAAATTACGATCCAAACATTCAGAAGTCATTCTGAACTCAGACTAAGCTAAGTTAAGCATCTCTGTGATTCAAGATCCTTGCATTATTTAGCATTAGCTAGACATTCATTCATTTACACAGACAGATGCCAACAGGATTTATGTGAGTGGGTACGCATTTCTGCCCAATTTGAAACGTCCTGTTGCCTCTCTGAAATGTAAACCATAGTACTTTATGCCATTTAGGTAGTCTTCAGCCTTTGTGTTTCAGCAAAANAAAAAAAAAAAAAAAAAAAAAAAAAAAAAAAAAAAAAAAAAAAAAAAACAACAACAACAAAAAACATTTTCAAACAGCAATCATCAGGGGAGGAGCAGGACAAGGATTTCTCACTCCATCTCCACTGGACAAGATGCCAGCATCTGCATCACATCTGCCTGTATACAGGCATGACTCCAAGTAGTTCAAAATGCTCAAAGCCAGCCTACTGATTTTCTACAGTAGTTTCGCAGCTTTTCATTTTCAGCAGAATAAAGTATCTACATAGGGTGGTTTGGGAAGTTGGTTGGGAGGTTGGTTGAGGTTTTTTGTTGGGTTTTTTTTGTTTGTTTGGCTTGTTCTATGCAATTGATCACAACACTTTCACAGCACACTCTAAAATCTTGTGTGAACATTCATGAGGACGACTAGGGGAGAGAACAGAATGAAAGGGAAAAACCTGAGCTGGTAAGGACAAGCAAGAGTGAGAAACCCGAATTACGGAAAAAACTGGTAACCATCTCTGAAAACGCAGCTGCCTTCACTTTCTATTCCCTATAAGCCACTCCCTGTGTTAACATCTTCACAGTTGTGTTTTCTATACTCTGGTAGTTCAAAAATAATCTAAGACTCCCTCTGAGTGTCCCAACACTCTTTTTTACAACGCACTTATGAATTTTTCCACTATTCTTGAGACTATTAGCAATGCCCACTCTCTATGACACAGAAATTTTGAGAATAGTCAAAATAGGAAATCTGAGGTTCCTTATTGATATGTTTCCTACTGCCCTGCTCCCCCAGCCAAGATTCAGAGCACAGCTCTGCACCCAGACAGGATGTTCTTGCTGTCTGACTGCACTTGGCATTTAGTATGTGATAACACAGTGACCTGCTATGCATGATGCAAGTCTGGCTGAACAGCACAAAACTCGGTACAAAACTTAAAAATAGTTGCCACATCCTGAAAGACTTCTGGTAATCTGGAAAACATGGGCTAAATCCATAACCCTGTTTCACACGAACAACATTGCTGTGGATGATGTTTATTTTTACAGCACAGCAGAATGATTGATATTTAAAACAAAAACAAGTTTAAAAATCAAATTGCAAATCATTCAATTCCTCCTGTCCAAACAGAACTTCGCAGCACACAAACAATGTGAGCTAACCCAGACTGTCACATAATACTGTACTTATTTATCTAACACTGCTGAATCCAGGCACTGAGTGGGGGAGATACTAACAGAGGGAAAGAGCAGTAAGATTAGTGCCATTAAGCTGAAGCAAGCAAGACACCATTTCATGTAGCTGAAAGGAAAAAAACTGAGGTTAGTAAGACTGATTATGGAGTAGCTAGAGGCAAAAAGCAATGCTTAAGGTGAGAAGGATTGAGGACCCTACAAATGAAGGACAGGAAACAAGAGTATCATGGCTCCCCATTTAAAGAGCTCAGCGAATATTCTGCCACTTACATTTTGAAGTACCAGCAAGGACAAGATCAGGTAAGCAAGCTGGAAATAAGAGCAAAGGGATCATAGAGAAGTGCACATAAAATGAGGTATTGAGAAGTGGAGAGGTATTGAACTGCTCAATTTGCATGAGGACAATTTCAAAGCAACACTCAGATGTGAAAATAAAGAAAATAGGAACGCAGAGGCACCCCGCTCCTGTGCAGAGAAGCCACCAACTGAGGTGCTGCCAAAGCTCAAGGTGGGGTTATAAAAACATGGCTGATAAAAAATAACTTACAAATAATGTGAAATGCTTGGAAGGCTTAATGTTTGAAGAAGTGTGGGCAAAGAAATGTGGCATTTAATGTAGCACCTGCACAGCTAGTGATGACAGGTGAAATAAACGGAGTATCCTTGAGAGTGAGAGAAATCAAGTCCACCTCTGCAATATTTATCGGATACAGTTTCAGCTTAACACAGGGCACATATACTGAAAGCAGCATCTTAAATGCAATGCAAGTGACACTAGCCAGCAACACCAACGCAAGGCACAGCGCAACTGATAGAGTGGAATTACAAAATTATCATTACAGAGAGCCTGCTGAAAGAGCAGATTTGATTTAAGCTTTTGAAAAGGGAAAAAAGAAATTGCAGGTATAAAAACCCGTGTTACACAAACAATGACATTTTTATTTCATATTCTAACCAGACAAACCTTTATGTTATGCTGAGGAAGGGGAAGAAGGACCTGCAAAGGAGTTTGCTATTGTTTCTTCTCCTCCAGTTTTCACCCTCCAACAGAGCAAAACACAACTTTTCACCCCGGCATAGTTAGTTAATAAACTACAGTGAAGGATGATCAGTTCCTGCTAACAAACAGCGTGAAGTTTTGCCATGGAGCATCAAACCAGCGGACAAGCTACAGTCCAGCTTCCCTTCTCCAGTAATGACTAACAAGCAACTGTTCATTAGAAAGTGAAATACCACACATTAATAGTTCTTATTTGGTGTGTCACAGTAATACCACATGATATATGGAATCTCTTGGTTCCTACAAAAATAACTATTTGAAAAAAATTGTCCAGTTATTGCCTGAGATATATCTGCAATTGAACACCGAGCTATTGCCTGTGTAGGTATACAAAAAAGAGATGGACAGGATCGCTTTAACTTTGTGAAGCTGCACCCAAAAATAGAGGTCTCAGGAAATGCTGGGCTGGGACAACTATATCCAATACTCTCAGTGACAGTGCAAGAATATTGTCTTTTTGAAATATGAAAGAATAATCTCCAAAAGCTCCTAAACACACATACTGTTAACCTCAACATATAATAAAACAAACCTTATTCTTTAAAGCTCCTTGTAAGGATTAAACAATTTAGAAGTTCTCTCTCCTTCTCACTATTGCAGTTCACACTTGACCCAAATGACCCATCAAGCATCCTTGCTCCTACATTTTTTTTTGCAACTCAGTTTGACATCTTCAAATGAGACACACTAGAGCAGTACTTGTTATTATCGTGTATATACTATAATATAACATGAGACACAAACAAGCCTTTGGAAAATGACCTGTAGAGGTCTACCACCTCCCACTGACCTCCTTTAAAACATATTTGGAACTCTTCCAGTCTTTTATTGCTCTTCTGCACTACTAATCCACAATTTGATCATTATAAAACATTCACAGCAGATGTGCCTACTAACAGAGCATAATGACTTAAGTGGATAAGAACAGGAAGAGATGAACTCTCAAAAAACAAAGATCCTGAGTTTATGCTAATAAAACTATTTTAAAAGACTAAATTAAGGGGAAACTTATGCAGATTTCCTTAATTCCATTTATTTTGGAGTTAAGTCTCAGAAGTACTGCTTATGTCAGATTATTTTTTTTCATATTTCTCAGTGTTTTCCCCAAATTCAGTTTTTGCCCTCACTAAACAACACAGCAGAAAAGACATTAGCATTATGTTGGGGAAGGGGAACACAGTTATGCAATTAGCCGTATAAAGCTGCATTTGTTATCTCCCACTCTCTACACCGCACAGAAGAATAAATATGACAGCAAGATGGAACTAGCTTTACTAGAATGAATCTGTCCAATGGCAAGGATGTCCTAACTTGATTACTAATTACAGTTGGTGACACAGACTTTACACAAATGAAGATATGTTGTGGATGTAACATTTTGTTGTCAAAACATATTTAAAAATTATTTTTTTAATATGTACTAAAATGGCATAGAACTAGTACAACCCAAGAGATGGAATAACACCTTGCAGTTACAACAGTACACGGCACAGGTAAGTTTTAGTTCTTACCATTTTGAGTCATCCCGCTGTAGTATAAACCTACATGGGATGGAGGGCTGCTGTTACTGGTTAGCCTAGCACTACATGTAGAAAGGTACCTTACATAATTTCACTGAATTTAAACTCAACATTGCTTTTATTGTTCTTGTTCAGTTCTTATTTTCGTGAGCCCTCTTTAACTTTACCTACAGAACAGCACTTCTACCCAACAGGAGTCCAAAACGATCAGGAAACTTACCAGGAATGTGTTTGGACTGAACATGTGCATCAGAAATGCTTCTGATAAAATATTAAAGAGAGTATTTCACTTACACTACTGAGCAAGTAGTGAAGTAGAAGAAGTAGAGACCTAGAGCAGTGAGGGTTTTTTTTTGCAGTAATTAAATCCTGGGATCAAGCATTCATCATTTCTCCTGAATTCAAATTTGGGTCATTCTATTATTTGCAGTAGCATAAGAATCTATAAACGTTATGCAACTTACTTTGCAGTGATCATACTGCTGCTGTAAGGTTGGAACATCCCCTCCAACAGGCATTTGCTTTTTCAGTTCTTCATCTTTTGCATTTAGCCATTTGATTAACTCTTCCAGGGATGTCAGCAATCGGTTCCATTTCTCCACGCTTGCCTCCAAGTGAGCCCTGTGAAACAAGATAAAAGCATCTTTAATATCCCAAAGTGTACAAAACCCAAGAGACTGAGATAGAGAGGGAGAGAGAAAGAGGGGATGAGAGAGAGAGAGAATTGTTCTACTGTTTAGAATGTTTCAAATGCTTAACTGCAAGGGACATTTGAGGTGTTAAAAAAAAAAAAAAAAAAAACCACAGCAACTCTACCTCAAATCATTTTCAAATCATTTTGCACAGCAAAACAATATAAGCAGATAAAAAAAATGAGGGCATATGTACCTGATATGACCTATCTAAAACCTTGAACATTGCACATCTAAGCAACAAAGAAATGCTCTGTTTTGCAGCTCTACCACAGCACAAAGTACAAGCCTCATTTTGTGAGCTGGGCCACCAAACCGAACTCTTTCATGACCAGACTCTGGATCTCCAGCACCAAGAGCAACAAGCTCTCCCAGCAGTCATCAAAAGTAAATTAACTCCGCTGCTGAACACTTCAGTGGCACAGATTATTTAATCTATCACCTCTAGTAGATGAGTTACCCGAGAATTAATATAGACTGTATCTGTCCTCCAACCGAATCTACAAAATCCCTGAATTGCACAATACTCTCCTTCTATCAAACTCAAAAATGCATTGACCTGATATCTTCTCCCTGCGGTGCCTACATAGCTGCATGAAATCTTTGATAAGGGCTGGGCCAGCAACTTCCCTTTCACTCCAGTCTTTCTATGTTATGGACTCATTCAAGACCTACAAGTACTTAGCTTGTATCAGTAAACAATAATTTCTTTCACCATGAAAGTGATAGAAAGGAGAAAGCTCAGTTCTCAGTGTAGTCTCACACTAGCTCTGCATGTTTGTGCCTCACTTCTGATAGATGAGTGAATTGAACTTCACTATTCTCTTTCCTGGATCTTCTCTTTTCTATTTTGCACAGCTTTTTTTTTTTTTCCCCCCTCTGATTCACTCTCACATCTTGGAACATTCGCCTGTCTTCTATTGTGTTATCCTCTCAAATGGCACTGGAGCAAATGCTTGGTACTGACATGACAACAATTGGACTGAAGGGGTGATGTGCTGCAGGATTCACTTTGAGGCAGACTTAGGTTTCCATATGCTGGGGTCTCAGAGGGATACTAGGATAAATGAAGCTAGAAAAGTCGTCCATAAGAGTGTATGAGGGGGGAAAAAAATACACAAAGGGCAAAAGAAAACCCACAGTCCTGTAAAGGATAAACTAACTTTAGGAAGAGGAACCTATTCTCCTTCATTCCATTCAGGAAAGTACTTAAGTAACTATAGGGGAAAAAAAATAAACTACTTGCTAGAAACAATGCTCTGCTGCTGAGTCTGTCTTCCCTTGTTGCAGTCACTGAGACCTTTCCCTCAACAGTGAATCCAACTTCTAACTCCCAGCTGCACACAAGGGCACGGTCTCAAGAGCATGGTGTGGTCCATGTACAACATTTACTTTCTCCTTTCCAAAACTAGCTTTGCTTCCCATATCGAGCTGTGAACTGTTGCACACGCATTGCCCTCCCACGTTACATACTCAGCAGAACCAGCCCTCCTTTCTGGGAACGAACAAAGAGTAATACTCCCTAGTAATCAGGCAGACAAAACACACGGCCAAGGTGGCCCATATTTGAATTGATAGTTTTCCTGTTAGACTATTACCAAAATAAAGTATCTTTATGGATTTCTAGTAGCAACAACAATTAAGAAGTTTAGATATATAGCATTTGATAGTGAGATTGCTATTCATCATGTCTTATCGCTGTATCCAGTACATTTAAGCAGCTCTCACCTCTAAAAATCAGCACTCTACAAGCTGCAGGATTCTGCTTTAATTATTTAGCAGAATTCTTATATGCAAAATGGATTAGAATTTTGTAGGGAAAAAGAAACCCCTACCACTAGTTAAATGACACTTTAACGGTTGCTCACTTCATTTAACATACGCTGCAGTAATATTTATAAAGAAAAAAGCTAATTTGGTATTGCTGTGAATTATACAAAATTAAATTACATGCAATGTAATTTACTACTACTGGGTATCCATGTACATGTAGTACACTGACCATACAAAACATTGCTAGCACATGGTTTCCAAGTCCAGCACAAGCTACACTTGTGGGGGGGTATAGTAGTAAGGGTCAGAGGGAGAAGAGGAAACAGTTTGCACTAACAGGACATGAGGACACGTCCTCTCTCCAAACACACAGTGAGCTAGCTAATGTCTCTCCAGAAATGTTAGAAAGAAGTTCAGAAAAATGCACAAGGGAAAACATCACATCAACCTAGACTCTTCCTGAATGTTACTCTTCTAATCTCATCAGAAGCAATACTGAACATAAAAGCAATACGCAGCAGCAGTTGACAAGCAGCCACAAGTATCCAACTCTCCTAAGGAGTGGGGAGCCATGCGTTCAGTAAACCCCATTCAAAGCAAACGCTACACAGGAGCAAAAGAGTCTTGTATTTCAGTGTAAAGAGTGCCATGATTCCATCTGCGACACAGACTGTCCAGAGTTAGAGCCAATAAACTACCCTGGAGCTTTGAATTATTTCTTGGGCCACTTCATTGTGGCCCATGAATTATTTCTTCTTATCCATGTTCAATGAGAGGATTTCCATCCTTGTTTTGGGATTGTTGTTGGGACTGTACTTTTACCAGTACATAGACTGCAAAACCAAAGCCTCAGGTGTTTGTGTTCATGACAAATGAGCTGGCTGTCTCCAGGGATCTGTCAGGTCAAACAGTGGCTTAGAACCTGCTCTGATAAAAATACGGGTCACTAACAGACAGTTGTTTGATTTTGAGTACTGGTTAGAGCAAAACAATTCCCTGGCATCAGCTACAATTAGAAACACTCCTACAGG
>VXAV01004684.1:228755-269917 GCA_013399715.1 Alectura lathami
TTAGGTCTGGCGATGTCAAAATCCGCTCATCTCCATTCTGATTCTTAGACTGTTTTGGTTCTCTCTCTCTCTCTTTACCCTTTCATGGCAAATTATTTCCTTGAAGGACTCAAGCCTTCATTTTATGTTTGGATCTAATCTTCAAGCTTGCCTCCATAATAAGGAGCCTACTTCTTGCTTCAGTTTCAATCAAAGTATTAAATTAATGCACTATGACACAATTAAAGAGCACATATCTCTTCAGACTATAGAATAAGGTGTGAGAGACTCACTAACACTATAGATAGCAATTCTGAAAAGGACCCAAAGCTGTAGCTGACACCAGTTGCAGCTGCTACTGGAACAGCCCCAAGGCAGATTAAATCGAGTTGCCCAGGGTAGAAGAAAGTGTATGACAGACATGAACAGAACCAAACACTGCAAACAGAACTCCAAGGTCAATCAGCTATCAAGCTTTTTTTTTTTTTTTCCCCTCTTCACAAAAACAACAGGGATACTTTTAAACAGTACAGTACTAGAAATAATTGTCCTTTGGAAACTATTAATCCTTTATAAAGGTAAATTCAAGAGTTAAAAAAAAAAAAAAAAATCAGAACAGCATAAATCCTTGATGGGATTCCAGCATCTTTTTTCTGCATGATGAGTACACAGGGCCTTCTATAATTCACCTGCAACCCCTTGAGTTACGCTGTTAAGCATATTCACTTCCACTTATGTGGTTTTTTTTATTTGTTTATACTATCTTCACTGTATATCATCATTAACACTAGCAAAATAGTTTCCTCTTTAAAGGATCTGAACCTTTCAGTTGAAGGCTAAAACACGACCCAATCTTAAAGTGAACTAAAGAAGATGCATTTTCTAACAGGCAAAAATATTGCTCTCCTGCATTCTCACCATTAAGAATCCTAGAGTACTTAAGCTTTATGATACAAAGATCTAAGGCAGAGAAGTTATTTTACTTGAAAAGGTAAATAAAAAGATGTCCTTATGAAGTTACACATTCTATTATCAAGATGCCTTAGTCAAGCTTTTATGCATGTATCACACAAAATTCAACATTAGTCTCTTACAACAAAGGTCAGTAGCATTTTATACCAAATCATAACTTCAAGATTTAAGGCTTTTGTTTTGGTTGCTGGGTTGTAGGTTTTTTTTTTTTTTTTTCCAAAAAGTTACATAGGGCTTATCAATGGTTTACTCTGATTTCTTTTAAACCCACTATATATAACATTCTGTATCACATGCAGATTTTTTTTTTTTATGTTTATTAGGAAACAGAATTTCACTGAGTTTCTACAAAGATCCAACCACAGAGCAGTTATGACATATAAACTACATGTGGCTGCTAAGAAATAGACGAGCAGGTTCAATGCTGATGCTGTGCCACAGGACCAGCAGCATTCTACTGGCGCATAGACTGCTAAATAATTTTAATCCCGAGGTACAAGCCACAGAGCATGCAAACTGCTGTGGCTTTCGAACCTTGTGAAGACCTTAAGAGGAGTTGGTAGGGCTGCGGCCGACTACTCACAAATGAAAAATAGCTTGTGAATTGGTTACCCCCAGGTTATTCAGTCAGGACAATTTTGTACTTCTTCCATCCAATACAAATCATGCCCATGACTGGAATAGGACAGCAGACTTGGTTCAGGTACAGGGAACTGCAAGTCCCCCAGGAACAACCGCTCATTTCCTTCACTAGTAATGTTGAAGTCAGCAAAGATAGTTACAGAAATGCTGCACCTGCCTCCTTTATTCCTGACCTCTGAAAGTGATGACTGCTCAACGAAGTATCTGCAGAAATCTCTTCCAACTGGAACAGCTGAAACACTGAATCTCAGTGCCAACCAAAGGACATAACTGTATGCCACAGACATCAGCCAGAACATCTTTCTTTGAGGTCTCACAGCAGGTGGCAGGGGAGTGGGTGTTTTTTTTTTTGTTTTTTTTTGTTTTTTTTTAATGGCAGACTGTCTATTGAAGAAAATACGTTTTACCTGCTGCTGCCAACTGATGTTGGGTACACTGCTGCGTCAGACATTCCCTTTAGCCTTTGCTCCACTCAGAGCTTTTCATTTTTTGATAACTCTTACGGAGAGTGTAAGAATTAGGGCATGATATAGTCATATGAACGTGTTCATTGTGAAAGAGAAAATGGGCTTTTATTGCTCTTTTCCTTGGAAATGTTTGTGGAGGAAGAGAGCAAGGCTCTTGCAAAAAGAGTTAAGCAGAAAAATAAAAAAGGAGAAAAGGTCTCTAAAGAATCCAGGTACTCACCTCATCAGACAGTCTCTCCTCTGGTTTCAGAGGACAATTGTAACTTTAGAAAGGCCCATCCCGATCTGCTGTACCAGAAGCCTGCAGTGGCAGTCTGCTGTCAAGCAACCAGTTTGCAGCAAATTCACATTCAGAAGATCAGGGCACATGCAGAACCCTTGGGCAGAATTGCCATTACCATAAATCCACGCAGCCATTGTGACTGGAAAGCAAGTTCACATTCACAATAGCAATTGGGTTTAGATATAGCTGAAACCTAATTACGACTTAAACTCTTAAATATTTCAGGAGGAAAAAAAGCTTTTGGGGGAAAACACCATTCTGGGATTTTTTTTTTTACACCTAATTTCCGCACGCTCATGCTACAGAAAGCCTTGCACAGCAGCTTCAAGTTTCCAAAAAGCTGTCTCAACCTGTACTTAAACCAAACAGATAATACCTTAACAGGTAACATGGTGTGGGTACAAATTCCTTTCCCCACAAGAATAATGACGCACTTACGGGCTGAGAATGCGAGCGTGTATTTGACAACCTGCGCGGCTCTATCACATGGCACCGACTGAACATCAGAGGGGGATCATAAGTCCATTAATACCAATTCCAGCAGTCACATAATTGAGACTGAACAAAGCCAAAGCAGTGCTGCCCACTCAAGCGTAATGTGACTGTTTTTGCATAGGAAGGGAGTGTCATGCAAACTTCTGCAAATGCCATCTGGCTTCTGCATTACGACCACAGAAACAGCACTTTGTAATTCTCTCCTTACAACATGTATTAATGAATCCAGAAAGTT
The DNA here is from genome assembly GCA_013399715.1 of Alectura lathami. Lineage (NCBI taxonomy): Eukaryota > Metazoa > Chordata > Aves > Galliformes > Megapodiidae > Alectura > Alectura lathami. The sequence continues at coordinate 231,829 of VXAV01004684.1, forward strand.
AGAAGCAGCCAGGATCACTCTCACAATGGTGTTTCTGCTGGCAGCGAAGTCCTCAGTACGAAAGAACAGGATGGGTGTGTGGGGAATCGCGTGAGGGAGAAATGAAGCAGGGGGGAAGGTGAGGAACTTGCTCAAAAAAGAAAATAAAGCAAATCAATTTGCTTAATAAGCACAGATAAGAATTTGAGATTGAAGTTCACCAACTAAAATACTAATTTTCTTCTCCAGCACCAAAGCATCCACATACATCACATTACAAACTTCACTAGAAGACACCAAATGACACAGTAAGGTTAAAGCTAGGAATGACAGCAGCTATGAGACCTGCAAGTTATGCTTTCACTAAGAATTCCTACAAACAATTCCTTTGACAAGAAATAAGACAAGAATATTCAAATCACAAGGGAGAGCATGGTATTTGCAAATGACAGGGTTTGTATGGGACAAAAAAAAAAAAAAAGAGAAACACTGGTTTCAAAACTTCTGTCTTCACCACGTCATGAAGCACCTCAAAGACTCCAGTATGTGTCCTAAACTTTAAAGGCTAATAGCAGCAACTATTAGAGAACAGTGATGCCCAGCTGACAGACTGAGAAAGAGAAGAGACACTTCCATACTGTCACAAATGTTTTCACCTGTTATTTATAGCTACTTTGGGAAAAAAAAAAAAAAAAAAAAGTCATGTTGGTGCGATAAGTCTTGCAAGGACAGAGGCTTATGATGATTTTGAAACTAACCAAAATCAATACAACAAATGCAAAACATAAAAAAACCTGAAGCCTGATTTTGTTCTACGAGGCATTTAGATTCATTTAGTAATATCCATTAAACCACTGTTCAGGTGACCAGTGCTGATCTGTATCAAAAAGCCATACTAAAATTTCAGTCTTCAGGATAGAAAGCCACAGAATCATTCTTTATAATCTGCTCTCTTGTTTTGTGATCACTTTTTTAGTCTTAATGTGTAAATAAACTGCCACATATTTCATTGAAGGCTCTGGTCTTGTGTGGCACAGGAAGTTTGTATTGAGAAACATACTATTAAAAAAATGTATACATATATAATACATAAAGCCAATCTAAAGATTGCTGCAAATGTATGAACCATGTTTCATCAGAAGTACTGTCAACTAGATGAAAGCAATCTGTTTCTTGCTCTCACTAATCAATGTAATCACAACAAAGCCAAGCCTCCTGCCTCTCAGCATCACTGCTACCAAATTTTCTGGTAATAACTAGAATGAGTAAAAGCAGAATAGATGAAAGATGTGGAAAAATGGCACACTTATGGGATGTTATTCTACTTATAAAAGTCATCTTAAGATCTTTCAGTTTCACTATGATAACATTCAGCTAAAGTTTAACAGCAATCCATGGAGCACTTCCTTTATGCCAATAGTGAAATAAGGTCACAAGCATGCTGGAAAGTTCCCTTACACTCTTGGCTTAGCAAAGGCTAAATGTTTCTATCACTTCCTTTAATAACGGAGAAGATGACCACAATCAGAGCAAATGCTCTGAAGCTAATTCTGTTGGACCTGAAATGGGAAGGAAAGAAGCAGTAGACTTGCATATTTGAGAAGTGCTCAAACAGGGTTCCTATAACAGCAACACAGAAAAACTCTCTAGTTCAACATGCACCTGCCCCTTTTACTGTACATTTTTCAAAGGCATGACCAAGTATATGAAACCTTGAGTCTCGTACCTTTTCAAATTTTGCCAGCAGCTCGCATAAGCTGAAGTTGAGGTCAATCATGATCAAATGTCCCTTGAAGCCTACATTTTTCAGGCGGGTCCTCCAAGCCGGGTCTATAGCCATCAGAAGTCTCTCTCTTTTTCCACCTATACCGTCTCAAGCCTCTCTGGGAGCTGCCTCTCTCCCAGGCTGTGCTCCACCAGGAACAGTTCACACAGCATCACTGTAGCAGCCCCTTGGTCCCTGTTTGTTTCCACAGGCTGGGCAAGCAGACGTGAGCCAGACGATACCCCTTGACACGTTAGCCCAGCCCCATGGGGCTGGGGATCTGCTCGTCTCCGTGCCTAGCCTGGACTCAGTGCTTCCAGCTCACCTCAGCAGCGGTGTGCAGGCTCCAAGGGCTTTCTTGCAGGCCACAAGCTTGACTTTTGGCCTCAATCACCCCAAACGAGAGAAGCTATGCTCTGCTCATAGATGCAGGAGGTGGGGAGGAGGAACAAGTCCTTCTTCCATGTTGCTCCACTCGAAAAAAAAAAAAAAAAAAAAAAACGCCAAAGCTGTTTTTTTTTTTCCATAAATTTNACTAAAAGCCAGCTCTTCAGAAAAGTCAAAGTGAGATGAGGCACACTTCAGCCCAGGACACAAGGCAGCAGGACCCGTCAGAAGTCCACCTCTCCCGGCCTTCCACAGAGCCGGCCCCCAGTGGGCTGCGGTCATGGTAATGGCCACAACACCTCCAAGCCTCTTCTCCTGACCTGCTTAGCTTTGGCAGGGGATGCTGCACCACAGAACAGCTAAGGCCCATTAAAACAAAGCTAAGAAGTCACTTCCTTCATATCGTCAAAACAAAACAAAAAGTTGTCAAAGGATCGCACTGCAACCTCCGAAGCCTTTGCTGGGGATCTCCTCCTTTGGTCCTGGCAGCTCTGCCAGCCGTGTGGTGATCTATTCCCAGCATTTGTTTATTATTTTAATCAGCATCCTCCCTTCCACCAGCCCTCGTGCTGCTCCCAGCCAAGCACACTCCCCCTTACCGGAGGCCTCCCCGCTGCAGAGCCACCTCTGTGGTGCCCTGGACCACTAATCCTCACGCACCTCTCGTCACCCGTCCCTCTCCCTTCCTGTTGAAGGGAAGGGTACCTATTTTGTCGCTAAACAGACTGTGAAGCTGTAAAAGCAACTAGAGAACCTCCACGGCTCCCTCATTACCCAGGACTCACCATATGCAGATTGTTTTTGTATGGGGCCTTTGCTGGCTTTTCAGCGAGAAACCTGACACCTGGAGGCTGGCTATGAGGAAATCACCCCATTTTAAAGCATTCCCACTTGAAGCAGCCTGTGTGCATGTGAAGGCCTATTTAAGCTACTACTAATGCTTTCCGTACAACCACACATTACTCAACTGACAAAAAAAAAGTTTCAGCAACAGTTGCCAGCAAGTCACAAAAAGTACAGTTAGAAGCAAGCCAACCAACCGACCCCTTGCAAAGTCTGGTACAAGTATTACTGCTATGACCATATGGGAATCATGTGCTACTTTTACTTTCTTTTTAGTTCACCGAACTGTCATTTGAAGCACCAACAAAGTCACTAATGACAAAATCATCTTGAAAATTATTCTCATCTAGTGGATTATACTCATCTAACTAGCAGGGTCAGGATTTTAAGAATTAAACTTGGAAAACAAGTTTACTGGCAGTGGCAGGATTTTCACTTTATTTGTGCTCTGCAGCATGTCTGCATGATTTGCGGGGGCATGTTACACAAATTGCAGAAGTGCTTGCAAAATAAACAGAAAAGTTATTCAAACGAAGAAGGTGGAACTAGAATAGTGCTGCCCTGCTGACGGGTAATGTCAAGCTGTCTGAGTGTACCCCACCGTGTATGGAAGCAAAAAGCCCAATTATGAATGCAACAGTAGTTAATTCTGCAACAATTGCACATATTGCTTAATCTCAAATGTTCTCAGTCGCGCACCCACTACTAGCATTTGTTAAGTTTTTGTTCACTGACACTTCCACCAAAACTTCCCAGCTAGTGACTAAGACCAACTAGTGCTCTGTAGATCCACAGTTTCTAATCTACATTCTTCTCTGTTCTGTACTTCCCCCAAAAATTACATACTAAGCTTCAGAAGAATTAAAAACCTTATCAGAAGGAACGCATCTTATATTTAACATCTGTTAAAAAATTTTTCCAGTCCACAAAAGTCCATTGCAGAACAAGCCTAAAACAAAACGTACAGATTCCTAAGTGACTAGTAGTCTTGCAGGGCTGCTAACTCTGCTAACTCCATTGTTTGTGCATAGCTGCTAAATCCCAGGGTTTGTGCATTAATGATGGTAGCAACTAGGCAGCTGCAGCCATGCAAAAATCTTTCTAGAGAATCTTTAAGCAAAATGTGAGTATGGAAGTTATCAACAACACTGAATGAAAACACTGGCCACCAACAGCCCGCTACTATTTGCAGCACACAGTAGGAACTAACACACATGATGTCTGAACTTCTCTAAGCTCCTAGCCATTGGCCAGACATCTAGGGGAGCATGCGATGGTGGTGCAGTTTTACCTCCTGTAGTGGCAAAAGGCTCTCAGTCTGCCCTGTCCTATTATACTAACTTGAAGTAAAATAAATAAATAAATAAATAATCATTAGGACTTTCCTTTTAATTAAAATGCGCAAGGTACCCTACCAAAATCCCCAAACGCTGGTCATCTTCGGCATTGCCTTTCCCACAATACATTTTCCACAAATAGGAATTTCAAGCCCTGCTGAAGAGCAACATACTACTAACGCAGTCAATACACTGCTGCAGAGGATCACACACGTGGGAACTTTTTGTTACATTTTGATATTAAACTAGTTTGGTGCATTTTCTCAAAAATCTTAAATGATAAAACAGGATAATAATATAACCAAACTGTACAAACAGAAATTGAACTTTCTATCCATTGGTAATGCCAATGATGGCAGCCTGCACCATGCAAGGACCATACCCCAACAGCTCTTTTATCAACAGTACAAAAAGGAAGGTCAGCACAACAGGCTGCAACACAGAGTTACAATTAAGTCACTGCTCACAATTGTTTTTGGTTTTGTTCTGAACTGTGTGTCCAACAAATCCAGGCTTAAGAGTTTCCTCCTAAGAGTTCAGCAAAACTTCATGAAGAAATTATAAAACCAATAGCAGAATCATACAGCTACAATCCTAATACTGTAAAGAATCTATTAAAAAAAAAAATCAGTCTACTTCTAATCAAGCATAAATCCAAAGTAACTGAATGCTAGTGAACTGCAAACGAAAGGGAAAATAAAAAGTTACTCCATTGCCTCTGGAAGAAAAAAAATACCTGATCAATTTTGATATGATCTTTTACTTCTGGAGTTCAATCTCAGAAAGGATAAAAGTCTTCCATATCAATAACCTCTCTGCAAAATGAAATTATGTGCAAAGACACTAAAAAGAATTTTCTTCATACTTGAGCTGATGTGTAAAAAAAACAAGAAAACTATCGTAACCAAGCACAATTTGACTTTGGAATACAACCTAAGATTGGAAGAAGTTTTTTTTTTTTCCCCTAGAAAAAAATGAAAAAATAAACAGCAGCAAGAACGTTAAGTGTGAATGTAGCAGGTTGTACAGACACGGAGCATATGTATATCTTACATAACTCACAACACAAAGATAAAAAGCATAGCGTTCCCTTTTGTGGGACTTAGATGTGAAGGATGCAGAGGTCAATAGGTGGTTACAGCAAATCAATACACCCTGCTTTCACTCAAGACACACGCCTCCAGGCAGGAACACAAAACAAATCACTTGTTCAAAAGCACTGTGGTATTTTCATCTGCCTTGCAAAATGCATAGTGTCAATTTGACCAGAAAAGGAAAGAGATCTACCTTTTCCTTTCTGCAGGAGAACAGCACTTATGAATTTAATCCACAGCCCCAGCAAGGTCTTCCCTACACTGAGGCTCACTACCACCAAGACCAGCCTCTGGGTTTCTAAGAAGAGCCCTTCCAGCACTGCCCCGCTGGCAACCTCTGCCAGAAGGCAGGTTAGTCCAGTGACACAGCACCCCGAGGGCCAAGCACTCATCAAGACACATGGACAGATGGAGCTGCTACAATACAGGAAAAGCAGTAGCAGAATAAAAGTCACATAAACATGATTGCTCAAATTTCCTCTTAATTTAGGTATCTATTACAGTCATGATTGCAATGCTGATTATGAATTACGTGAAACGGTTTGTAATATTCCTAGAGCACAGAGCCAAGGCATTGCACTGGTTCCTTTCTTTCTTTCCTTCCTTAAAGAGTAAAGGGAACTGGTTTGCCTTGGTAAGGCATTTTTACAGTGGTCAGTCATGTACGGTGGCCTGCCCTGTGCAATATTTGCTGTATTTGGTGACAATCCTGAACCAGGTAAGCACAGACAGGCTGCGGCCTCCCTTGAAACATCAGGTATGAGACAGGACATTAAATCTCAAGAACAAAATGCACTAGAATTCCAGATGAGATAATGCAGTCTTGGGGACAGGCCATGTTACGCTGCTGTGAATGAGTAGTAAAGGACCTGGGGGTAATTTTCTCCTCTTATTTTTGACTTGTTTGGACAATACACGGCTTTCAGCTTCAGGACTCAATTATGATTTTCTCACTTTTTGGAACTGATAATATATCAGTTGTGTGTTGTAATTTCTTTGCACTTCCCAGATGTACCCACCCCTAAAAGCAGAACATTGCAAATGTACTCAGAACACAAACCCACTGAAACATCCCATACTTGGGCTAACTCTAAAAGAGACCAGACATTAAAGGGAAGCATGCAGGAAAATGCCACTCAGGCATCCATCTCAGGCATGGAGCCACTACAAAATAATGTGCGAGGAAGTAGGGAGTATGGAGGAAAACTGACTTTCGTGCTGGGCAGGGATTTCATCATCAGCTTGTTCCTTTCCAGATACTACTGGTGACTGAATAAAATATTCCTATTGATTGACAGCCTGTAAAAAGCTCAATGAGAAAGACTTTTAAGACTGTTAGCTGCCTGTCCTCCTGGTTTTTCCCTCTTCAGGCACAAGATCTGCACTTGCTTGCAATAATCACACCAGATATAATTAAAAATAGATCATAATAAAAAACTCATTTAAATCACACATTGAAGTCTTTTCTCAACTTACTTGTAAGCGATAGCATTAGACTCAAGTACCTAACCAGAATGCAGGGCCATTACAGCTATACAGCATAAATTACCATTTTGCCACATTGCAAGAACAAGTAGCTAGCAAAAACTTTTTACACAGTCTGCATATCTTTCATTTTATACTCTACCTTATCTTACATTCTCAGTTATCTGAGTGACCTTATATTGCATGAAATATCACCTAGATCTACTGTGGTGTTTTTTGTTGTTGTTCTTTGTTCGTTTGTTTTAAGCTACAGGGAACTGGACTGTCTCCATCCAATGCAAACTCCAATCTCAGCTATAGGCATTTGCTTTACTGTAAACTTTTGTGCCATGAACTTAGAATTCTATATTTGAATACCAGCCAGTCATTTACTGCATAAAAACAAATGCATTTTGAATTTCTAGCATAACCATTAGCATGACAATCTTTTGCATATAAAGAATATAAGTAATGTTATTTGAACTTTTTGACTTTAAAGTCAGCATTCCTATAATATATTTATAGAGAAATTTGCCTTTATCAACCTTAACATGCCACAGTGGAACAGCCATAAAAAAAGATCTCCATGCTACAGGCGCTGCATAAAGCCCTCAGCTGTTGTACTTCTAAACACAGACTGAAAGGGTAAGAAAGCACCTTTCCCTGCACAAGGCAACTAAGGGGAAGGCTTACTGTGGCTTTTAAGAGTTACAGCAAACTCATTTCTCCACTCCAATGCCCACTCCTCAGTACCCAGCAGGCATCATGATTTTCAAATTTATAATTGCCTCCAGGCATCTACGTTCCACAGCATACTTCCACCCTACACCTACGACAGTTCTACTGTCAGAGAGGCGTAATTGAGTCCAGTATGCTTATACCTGCTGGATTCCTCCTTTTTGAACGTTATCCTATTAAGCACATTTGGCGCATCTTTTCCCTGGAGTAAGCTCCCAGTGACTGCTCTGGCAGTCGACTCTCATCATCTTAACTTTGTCCTGGAAAGAACTTGGATGTAATAATAAATTTGCTTAGCTATCAAGGATTACAGAGAAATACAGTTCAAAAACTAATATGAGGCAATTGAAATAGCAGGCATTTTCAACCAAATGACTTGACTGTATTCCACTTAGCTTCCTAGCACGTGTCTAGGACTGAGTTTACTTCTATTCTACTTTCTGTCCCTTGTACATGTACAGTAGCTCGATGAATGCTCTTCATCACATTTATCTCAAAAGAACCCTCTTTCAAGATTAAGCCCTACAAAGAGAAAGTAACTCATCACCACCGAAGTCAATAACGCCTTTACTGACAAGGAAAATAGTTAAGTCTAATTCCATTAATCAAGCAGACACCAAGCAATTGGGACATAAAACTCCAGCATCATCATGGGCCAGAAAAAAAAAAAAAAAAAAATCAAATAAGCAGTACCAAACTGTAATTAGTCACAAAGGGAAAAAAAATAAAAAATAAAAAAAAAATAAAAAAAAGCTTTGCATCTCCTGGGGAACTGTGTTTCATTCTTTCTGAAAAAAACTCTTTTGCAGCAACAAAACACCTCATGCCCTCACTCCAAACTGCTCCTGAAGTTGGATTTGGCACTATACATACAGAGCACACAGCAGCATTTGGCTCTAGAGACACAATGAGCAAAGTCACTGGCACTTCCAATACTCTCTCAAGACTGAAGAAACTGTATGAGAAACACACATCTTGAAGTTCCTAGGAAATGCATGTTCGAACTTTGTCACAAAAGCTCATGAGCATGAAGGTGATCTTATAGCCTCAACATGCTCATAACAAATACACTTTTCAAAATGCAAGATATGCTCTGGTTCATTCATTACATCTTTATTTTTTTTCTTTACTCATCACTTCCTCACCATCAGCATCTCAAAGGTAAGGTAGAAAGGTAAGAAAACAGAAGACAGCACTAGTAATATTCCATGTTACTAAATAATTAGAAGGTGCATGAGACTGATAAGGTTATTAACTTTAATCATAAATTTGCATTACAGGGCTGATTCATGACAATCACTGATGACTAAGTGAATGCATGTTGAAATTGGTTGTCTAGCATCAAGAAGCCAAATAAGGCTAACTACACATATTAAAAAAAAAAGAAAATTACAACTAACAGACAAATGAATTAAACATAACCCAATTTTTCTGTGTTCAAAAGCCATCAAGCAGAACTTTTTATGCATTAGGAGAAGAAAAATAAGATGCTTGGGATTCACTGGGTTTTCTGTTTCCGAACTTTTAAACTAATTGGATTTTCCTATTTACATTGTCTGTTTTATGTCATATCTAATTTCTTTACCTCTATCTCCACTTAACACACATACACACAAAATAAAAGAGTTATCGTAAGTATTCATTTTATTTTAAGCTGAACTTAAGGTGTATAAATACTTAATATAAATCACTAAGCGGTACAGGTAATATAAAAACCTTAAAATCTAAGTTTTGATCAAAGACCAGAAATGCTCAATGCTATTAAGAGATTAATACCTGACCTAATAATCATACCTGACCTAAAAATGGGCAGAATCCTTTACATGTTCATTGCCTGGAACTCAACCACACGGAGCAAACATGAGAGAGACTTCCAATGCACAAATGACAGTTCTTGTATCAGTATATTTTTATGCATATATATGATTAGAAATGAGTTAATCTTGCTTTAATCAGTGAGGCAAAGACCAAAAAAATGTAATGCAACACCTCAGGTTAAGGAAAAAAAGCAGAGTCCAAGCTGCTTAGATCCTGTTAAAAATGCCTTTGTTTCTGAATTAAGGTAAGTTTACAAAGCAGTTATAAAGCACTATAGTTACAAACTGAAAGCACAGACAAGCCTCAACCAGAGAAAGACCTCAAAATCTAAGAACAGTAAATAGACTTTTCAGAAGGTGTCAATGGAGCAAGTCACTGTATGTTGTATTATTGCTGCATTTTAAATCTTATCCTCACATTGATGCTCCCAACAATTATGGTTTAAGGGCTTCCAAGGGAACACCAAATGCTCTTAAACACCCGGACAGTTAAAAGTAGCTAATCATTCTGGCATCTCCTACAGGAAAAAAAAAGGTTTTCCATTGCAATGGCTAATGCAGCTTCCAAAACCATACCACTGAGCAGCTCCTATCTAGTTTCTTTTAAGGTTGCTACATGTGGTTGCTAGTAGCAAATTCACATTTACTTCTTTAAGTGTTAAACTGACAAAAATGCTTTTATTTTTCAGGCATTCTTTTCCCTCACATTAGATTTTAGCTTTCAGTATACTGTGCAGACCTTCAGTCTATTATTTTTTTCAGCAGCACATGAAGGAGAGAAGGAGAGACAAGAAGGTGTTGGGCCAAACTCCATGTTTAGTGGCCAGACTCCAGTGAGCAGATACCTCTGGGATACCTCAGGGTTCAGCAGGGTTACAAAGACATGACCAAAAANCTGCAATAACAGTTAATACCTGGTTTACAACTATGTTTGATATTTGATAACTTCTTCCAATTATCCATTAAACTGACTATGATAAGTTTTCTAGGACTACTCAGTACAAAACTCAGGAAAGCAGCTGGATGCCAAAGATGAAGTCGGCAGCATCTGTAGACTTCACCTTGGGCATCTGCAGCATTTCTGAAGTCAAGACATCCCCATTCACTCCCTGAAAAAAAAAACTCTCCTCCTCTAGCTGGGTTGCTAGGACCAGCTGTGTCCAGGGAATCCCAACCCCATTACAGGATGAGGGAGAACCACAATGAACATTCTCACTGTGTTCTCAAACTCAACAAGTTGCTGGCAGTAATTAACGTTTCAAAGGATGCATTGACAAAAGGCTTAAGAAGTGGAGCAAATCTGGTTATTCATGGGAAGAGAGAACGAACAAAGCGAGCAGGAAAGCTGTGATCATTCTCTTGTATATGCTCAAAATCAATGTGAAGAGCAAAGGCCAAAACAGGCCGTGCCCCCCATCTCTGCCAGCCTTGAGCAACATGCTGTGTGTGAGGACTGCTGCTGCGTGCTCACCAACTGCACGGTGACTCCTTGGGATGAGGCAAGGCGAGCCCAGCAGGAGAGAAGCTGAAGAGAAAGGTGAGCCGTGCAGGAACGGAGCCTGCCGACAGACTGCAGCATGCTCACGCAGAGGGACTTGGAACCTGCCACTGTGTTTCTCAGTGCTGCTGCGAGCACACTTTTCTTTTGAAATACCCAATCTAACTACAGCTATGAAAGCACTGAACCAAATTTCCTCACAGAAGAAGGTTTATTATCTTTCTGCATGCTGTGCCATTTTGTCAACTAAGGGGCTCATGTAGAGATCTTATCAGTGGCCTGTTGACAAAAAGTAAAGAGCATTTACAATTGAATTTATGATAATATAATCTTTATTCTCAAAATAAAATGTAAGCTGCATTATCCATAACTGCAGCTTTAGCTTTGGCTTGAACAAGAAGCTTATTTAAATACAGTGTGCCTGAGGCTTCTCTAGTCCCATTTTATTACCCGTTACTTTAAAAGAAACAAATAGGTTTTCCAAATTTATTCAGGCAGAGCTTTCTTTGTTTAAGGTTGGTCAGAAACTCCATTTCCATTGAATTGTTGTACACTTGTATTCTCATTTAACTGCCATTCGAAGCCAAGGACTCCACCCACTATTCAGAACCGTCTAAGTTCATGCTGGAGGAAGGAAGCTGAGGATTTGCACATAAAAGTGCAGAAAGAAGGTTACAGTCACCTTCGCCAGGACAAAACACACTGGGTTCACATTACAGTATTTGCAACTCAACTCACATTGGCTTTAATCAGGTATGTAACTTCTCAAAGATTTTTGGTATTTTAGAACCTCTGCATGTTTAAAGTCCCAGTGCAGGGAGAAGGCAGAAGAGAAGCACACACAAAAGAAAGATAGAACAGAAAAAGTTTCAATTAATTTATGGGGGTCGGTGAACCCACTGCATGTTCATGACTGTGTGGCATAAACATGTACTAAGATGGACCTCATACAGAGCAACAGCACAGAGGACTGAGTGGACCTGTAAGGTCTGGCGGGCAGCTCCCATGGCAAGCACATACAGTAACACACCGATAACAGCTGTGAGGGGCTGAGGCACCTGTCCCTTGCATTTCCCCTATCCCTAGCGTGCTGTTGAGTATCACTGTGGATGAAGGCTGAGAACTGAAGTGTTCAAAGCTATACACTTGACTTTCAGAAGAAATCTCTCCTGGTACTAGAGTTTCCACTTCAGAAGTTTGTGCCTCATCAGCCACCCAGGGATAACATGAAAGGCTCAACATGGAAAAAGGTAACTACTCACTGCAAGATGTGCAAAATAGAGGAACACTGGGAAGAAGAAAATGGAAAATGCCAAAACATATTCAGCTGAAGAACAGTTCAGTGTCTTCAGCATATTTAATAATAAATAATAAAATACAGCTATTAAAATTTCAGGCTGGAAAGAATGAGGCAAATGTGCAAGTTGCACATTATCTCTAAAATTCTTCTTTAGCATATAACTTGGTTGCTCTGCCTTCACTTATAGAAATACACTCCGTTAATTGAAGCAACTTTAAAACAGCAGCAAAAACAGACAAAATTGATCTTATGCTTACTACCATGAAATGAAAATTATAATGTTTCATGCTGAGCCATTCTCTCCTTGGAAAGCAAATGAAGATAACCAGACATACCAGCTGGAATAGGTCTATCAGGTCACTGGCATCTCTGGATCCTACTCATCATCACAGACCAACTGCAAACTACTCTCTGACCCTCCCCACTAACTACCCAAGCAAGAAACAATATCCACGTTTGTGCACACTAAGTTTTTCTTTCTTCCATGCTTCCCACTCAAAAGAAAAAAAAAAAAAGAGTGAGATTATATGAAGAGGGAACAGATCTGCAAAGGATCAAATTTGTTAAAAACAACCTTGGATCATGTCAAGGGTGCTGAGTACTTGCAGCTCCCCTTGAGACTGTGGACCTTAAAGGTGATAAGCATCTCTGCAAAGCCTAGTGTTTATATGACTAAAGCTAAAACAAACAAGTGAAAGCCTGTCTGCAAGGAAATAAAGCCCATCAAAGAATGACATTCTATAGCTCCAAAAAGTCACTGTAAATGACAAATGCTTCTTTTTATTGTGTCAGACATTTCCTAAAATGAAGAAGCCTCCACTGTTATTACTGCAACTTAACACTTGCTCAAGGAATCTCTCTCCTGTAAGGGGCTGTGCATATTCCTCTCAGCAAAAGTCGTACCTTCAGATCTCTCAGCTCCCTTGGGGTCCAAGCACTTGGGGTGCTGCTGCCATCTCAGAGTAAGGAACACATGAATTTGAACCTGAATGAAGAAGTGCTGAGCTCATGTCAGGATCCTACTGAACTGATGACAACATGGACTGGTTCAAGTCCTGCTACACAGAAATGTAACTAGCAATATCACTGGTAATTTTTAAACAGCTGAAGTAGCATGTGGGTCACACCATCAGGCATGCTCACAGACAGCCCCTCTGCATGCTGACACAGCTGGTGAACCGCAGCGTGTCCACACAATGTTCACCAAACAGAATATAGAACAGCTTCCTCAGGAAAAGCAAGGTAACTTTAAAACAGACCTTCTGATAGTTTGTGTGATACTTACATTTACAGCAAACTCCTACAGAGTAGCAAGGGAAAAAAATAAATAAATAAAGGACCAATGATGAAAAGAAAAATCCTCATTTCTCAGAAGGTGGATTCAGGAGGGCCATCACAGAGTTAAACAACATACGAGCTTCAGGACTTGTACAGTTGTGTGGAGACCAAGCTATCTTAGGACCAAACAGAAAAATAGCAGACATAATTCATGAGTCTTAAATTTTTAAAGTTAGTTTTCTCTGCACAAGTGTCTTCTGTCTGTCTAGGCACAGAAGAGAGGAGAGCAGTGTTAGCAGTTTTGGTCTTAGGACTTTGGGGAAAGTGGCTGTGCCCTACTTTGACAATAGCAGTTGCTCAGGCAAATTAGGTCTTTGACAGGGATAAAATGAAGTTCCTCTGTTAGCATAAAAGAACTCCCATTGATTTTGGCCTCTTTCAGCTGATGTAAATAATCAAGTAACCATAAATTTGACAAGGAATAATTGCTGCCTTGTCCCTTACACGGTGTACTCAAAAAGGCATTTAAAAATCACCTTGAGTAGAGAGAAAAGGAGAAAGGAAAGCAGAGCTTGGGACAATTCTCTTTTATTTAGCTCTGTTCTGCAATGTCACCTGCAACGACATGACCATCTTTTAGTGACAGGGCAAAAAGAGTTTGGTGCCTGAAGCAGCAATTCCATGCTCTGATAGGCTCAATGGGCTCTTAATTCCACCAAAAATGGAATTTATGAAGTTTCATTACATTTACAGACAAGCTCATTTGAAACAAAGGTGATCTGTGAGCACTGGACTCAGTGATGCATGGCACCTGATAAATTTGTCTCAAGTTAAGCTTCCCTGAGCCCTGAAGGGAGTTCAGCTCATGTTCTTGCAGCCTTTGTTAGGGACACAGGACTGACCTGACACTAATTAAGTACATTGTTTTGCTATTGAAGAAAATGGTGAGTCAAGCACTCTCACATCTAGAGTTAGTTTTGGATTTGTTGTTACTTAATGTAACAGCATTGGTGAAACTGATAAAGGGAATGAAAGGAGAACCAGAATCATTTCTAGAAATACAAACAGGACAATCATTATTTTATGAAGAAAGCTTTAGGAATATTTGTGATTTCAGAAGATTTTATACCCATTTTAGTTACTAGTTCTCAAAATCTCTGAAAAGGTCAAAAAATGGAGCAGAGCCATACTGATCTCAGACCAGCTCAAGTTAAAAAAAAATAAAAATAAAAATAAAAAAAAAAAACTCCAGTTGTCTGGGAAATAAAAGTGTTTATGCCAGCTTTTAGGCCAGAAAGCAATAATGTCAGAAAAGCACGTAACTGCAGACTAAAATGTTCCATAATTACATATGAAATCTAAGGTTTAGTGGCAATGATGATACTGGTGTAACAGTCCACCAGACAAGCTCATCTGACAATTTACATTTCTGTCACTTCAAACAGATAAAACCCACGCCACAGCCACATCAGTTTGGAAGAGAGTTAAACAAGGCACTAGGTGTAAGTATACAGAAAATAAATGAGATGGGAGACAGAAGTACGACGATACCCACTTTTTCAGTGCTTGGCATTATTTTGTTGTGACATCTTGTGATATCTTAGGCCAGCCTCCGATCATCAAGACTGTGCTGTATCAAACAAGAAAAATCTGACTACCAGAATTAGTGACCATCCACAAAGTACTTTGACATTTGTGGATGGAAGAATCACTGCTATTGCTGTTTTTATTTAACATGATGATGAGGGAATAACATGGTCATGAAGACTTTGGCACCAAATTTAGGTTCATTTGCTACGTTTTCAATATGTCCAAAAAGGTCGTTATGGTAGACATGGTAGACAAAAGAAAGCAAAACTGGTCAAAAAGATTTTCTAGTATCAGGAAAAAAAGGACTCAGAGGGAAAAGACCAGCAAAACCTACGAAACAAACATGTAGTTCATGAAGATTTCCACATGAAACCTAAACACTTTTTACCATGAATTGTAAAAGAGTGTTCAAAATTTTTTGCAATTTCCTCTTGCATTTAATTTATATTTTGATATTTCTGCAAGTGCTGAATGGCATTGGACAGCAAATTAACCAAGTTGGGGCTCTTGCTATACGCCAATATCTACTGAACACACACAACCCTTTTGACTGTTTTTTTTTTTTTTTTTTTTTTTTCAGGATGGAAAAGATGGTTATGCTGATACACAGCTGTCCTGCCACAATCAAAATAAGATGTCCAAACACCACACCCATGCTGCATAAACCTCAGTCAATGAGCACGACGTTTCCCATGCCACCATTTGCTGACATTCTGGAGGGAGGGATGTTTTCAGTGCTGCCTAGATAATCATCTGGCATTGTTAAAAACGCCACTCATCTTTTTTTCTTAAATGACTCTCAAAATATCCACTTGCTAAAATCCACAGGAACAGCAGCAGCAACACCAAAAAATATCCTTCAGAAGTTGGTACTTTTTCAAATGAAAGCCCATGTGCACCAAGGTATGAGCAACCTTAGAAACACCAGAAATCAGACTANGCTAAGGGGGAAGTGGCAGAAATCCCTGGAAGAAGAACACTTTCTCGGAATGAAGTTGTCCTCCACCAGCGGGTTTCTCACTGTACTGTGCCCCTGCTGGACTTCAATCACAATAAAAAAAAAAAAAAAAAAAAAAACACCCTGCTGAAACAGCTGGAACAAGAAACTTATCACTGGGCTACAGGAACTGAGATGTTCTATGTTAACGAACAAAACGTAGGTACACTGAACTCCCAGAAAACTGCAACCCAATAATCTGCTTTAAGTCAGCAAAAGTAAGCAAGCACCACAAGGACTGGAAAAGCAGCTCAGATCCACAAACAGGTATGAAAGCAATGAAATTCAGCTGGCATACCTTCAACCTACAAATTAAATTGTTGTGAAGAACAACACAGATGTTATCAGTTCAAGAGCAATCAAATAGTCTGTTGGGCATCACCTGTGGTCCTACTTGACTGAGTTCAGTACTTTGAATTGAAAAGCTAGTTCTTGCTGAAAAGTACATCAACCCAGCAAATATCTGCAGTGAATCAAAGGAATCAGAAACCAAAAACAATATTAGATTGCACTATTCATTTCCATAAAGTATTCTCGAATACACAGAATATGATGTAATTGTTGCTATTTTTGAATAAGAAACAAACTTTCAGTCTGTTGTGAAAACCTACAGATTCTGAAGATGGTTAGTGATACCTGTTACAGTTATGTTTTACATCCCAAGAACTTGAGCTTAAATTACCTTGTTTAAGCAAAATCTTTCAATCACTCCTAAGACTTTGCCATTACTAGTTTCATCATGTCTGCCTGATTAAAATTGTTATTTTAGCTGAAGTTAATCCTGCTGTTAATTAACTGCCTAACCAGGCTAAGCTTAGTTTAATCATTTTTTAATATTTTACCTATTATGTATTTGTCACTTAAAAACTAGAAGTGTCATTTTCCAAACAATGGGAAAAATTGTTAGAAGCATTTTCTTGCTGCTGGAGGTAAGAGTTGAACTTTTAACCTTTAAAGCTACTTTGCCCTATGAAGGATTAGAGCTTTTTCTCATTTTAGAAAACAAAACAAAGCATATTCCTCTTTAGCATTTGGAATTGAATATAGGAATATAGTTGAATATAGGATGCAGAAAATGCTTGCAATCAGCTATACCATAACTGTACTCTACTACTCTGAAAAGAAATAAAATAGCCTTTAAGGTGCACTACAAATCAATGGGAAGCAGCACATGCTGACATGGAGCAGCATCAGTAGCTGATATAAGGGGCTACTGACAAGTACATACGTCACAAGAACTTTTCAGCATCTCTGGACAGCTCTAGATTCATTTTTGTCTATCTAAAAGCGCTAAGAATCACACTGTATTTGTGTGCATTATAGTGTAGTCACAATTGTCTGTACTGGTCCTACTGAACATGAGATACACTTTCAGAAAAGATGCATTTTGCATAGCAAACTTTTCATTGCTCTGTGTTGCTTGTTTTTGCAAAACATTCAAATATAGAGGATACTCAATCTAAAAAGGTTTCACAATTGTACAATCAAAAAAATCGTATTTGAGTTCATCATTCGAATTTTGTTTAAAGAAAAAATACTTTGCAACCATCTTAATGCAATTTTCATCATTTGGTGCTTGTTCAGAATCGTTACTGACTTGAGTTATGGTCATGTATCAGTATAGAAGCAGGAACCTCCAGATCTGCTGTCAAAATTGCAGCTCAGATGAGTAAGGCCATTTTTTTTCCCTCGTGTAAATTGGGAGAGGAGTCTTCCCTTCTCCACAGCCATCTCCTACTTATTTAACAACTGTATTTTCAATTCCTGGCAAGTGTAGCACTTGTACTTTGCATATGCTAAGGCTTCATAGGAAATGAAAGAATACAAACTGTTTTCCAAATTACTTGTAGGAGGCTTTACTGTGTTCACAGCTCCCTCTCTCCATGCATCAGTTAATGAGACTATTTTCAGTAACAAACTGAATTTCCAGTAATTTGTGTAGGTGTATCTGTACCTGTTAGGTTAATGCCAGCAAGATGCTGAATATTGGCAGATTGTAGACTGCAGCTTTACATGGCCTTATTAACAGGAGCTCCCCATCTGATCTTTCCTTTAGTAAGTTATCTAGAAAAACCAACTTGAAAATGTATAGAATTTTAAAACACACACTAGGGATGCTAGAAACACAGCAAATTAAGCATTGCACACCTGGAAAGCATATCATTTGACATCAAAAGCACTCCTCTATTAATGGCTGTAGGCTAAACTTCAAGCTTTTATTCATCTCTTTCTCCCCTAAGAGTATCAGCGCACTGAGGTACATCTGTGCATTTTGGATCAATTTTTAGCCATAATTTACAACATAGTTTCAATTTTCCTCTGAGATATGCAAAACTTTCCTTTGAACTTACAGTGCCAAAACACACCCAATCCAATCCTGTTCAGTTAATTCTACTTAGAGAAGTAGGGACAAGGGCTGGCTGATGCTATGAGAATACATGGCTGATGGGCTAAGCCTGTGAGAGAAGTGGGAAAAACGCTTTTCCTACAGCAACCACTTGTGAGCAGGCTCCAGCAAACACCTATCCCCCTCTGAGAAAACAGCAGCTGCCAGGCACACTGCAAGAGGGATGATCTCACTGGAGATCTCCATAGAAATTCCCTAGAGTGATGGGAAGAGTGTGACAAATATTAAACCTAACTAGAAAAAAATCTTTCAATTTCAAGTTGCGCTTGCTCTAAGTAACTGTATTAGTCTATTGATATTTTTCAGGAACAAAATAAAAAAAGTCATGCCAAATTTGACTTGCTTTCACGTATTTGCTTCCCACCCTGAAGTATGAAGTGAACACACGCATCTTCAAAACTCAAAAAAAAAAAAGCATTTTGGGGAGGAAAAGTTTTATAACTATCTTAAGTAAGAAGTTCAATTTGAGAACTACTCTCATGTGAAAATAGTAGTATTGCAAATATACTTGGTAAAATAGACTTGGGGGGAAGGGGGGAGGGTTAACATAGTGTAGTACTTCCTGAGAGTCTTTCGGTAACCAGCCTTGCTTCTTGAAGTCAAAATTGTGATACATTAATCTACAGAATAATAAAGAACACTTGATAAAAGAAGGAAACATTTGATACAAAGGAAAAATATTATTTAATGTTGACAAGCTGCAGAATATTCTTCCAACAGTGGATAAATTTTTGGTGGTGAGGATACTGTACGGTTAAACAGCACATCAAATCTAAGCTTAATTTGAGAATTAAGCAAGTCAAAGTTCAGGAGATGTGGTCTTCTGACAACAGAATGGGTACTAACAGAAGGACACAACGATGGCACATACAAATTAGTCCACTTAAGCTCTGAATTCCTAATGGAATGAGAAACGTCTGCCTCTCCTACTGGCTTCTGCCTAAGCCTTTATTCCTCACAGTCTCAATTACCCCGACATACGATGACCGGAGTTTCCTTGGCTGTCCTTCCCCTTGTTTAGCCACAGTGATTGATGACCCTGCAAAGACAGACACTGCAGAATTCGGGGAACATTATTGATCTCACAATGGAATACAAATGCCTCTTTAGAAACTAATGATATAAGTCATGTTTGGATCGAAACTGGGAAGACTGCATTCAAACACACCTACAGTGTTTCTCTGCAATGCCATCTGCCTAAAACATCAGCTAAAACCTTTACCCCTGGGAGATGCTGGAAGCAAAGCACAACAGAGAGGGAGTGAGATCGATTAATAGAAAGAAAAGATGTGACTACGCCAAAGGCCCAAAATCACTAAAAGCGAGACTACTTCTGGAGAATAATGTTCCACTTAGCCAGAAAAGAAGCGTGCTCTCATATTTAACGATTTATAACAGCACAAAATGGCAGAAGCTCAGGACATCAGCCAGTCAGCCTACAACTCCAGTTGGAAAGGACAGAAAAAAGGCAAGAAATACTGCAGCACTGACAGGAGGATGAGGAGCAGTTGGTTGTGTAATCAAGTAAACAACACCTTAAAGGAGTTTTAGGAATGCAGGTAACCCTCCCATTACAATAACAGTGAAGGTGCTTAGCATTAGACTACAGCTGACCTAAAAGCTACAGCAGCAGGCTGAGGCTGTTTCCCACTGATATGAGCAGTACAGTTTGGGAACAAACAGAAAGGCAAAGAGAACAACGATAATTTAAACTAATCCAGAGGAAAGCACTTCTCCCTAATAGTTTTCAGCCATACAGTAAGTCTCTGTTCAGTCTGACCTATACAAACAGTGCTAACAAATTTGTTCTTTGACATAAATTCCAAGTCTACATTTTCCATCAAAAAGACAGTAGTCTGTCTCCACACTCTATAAGTTATTGCAGTACGACATATTCACAATACTGTGAAAAGCCCTGGGGGTTTTCTTATTAGTATTCCTATTTTGAAACAAATTAGGTTATTTATTTAATTGAGCTGCATTCTACAAACAAACAACTCTCATGAAAACTGGGCTATACAGGGCACTGACATCTCAAGTACCTTTTGAATGCAACAGAAGCATGCAGGAAAGCCTCTTCCTCGCATATTGATAAGCTATTTTCTGAAGTATCAGCAGTAGACTGTAGCAATTAAGAGACAGAGAAGAACAAATGGAAATAGGGCAAGATTCTTAAAACAAATGAAGCAGTGCAAACAGGTAGTACACTGCTTTATGGATTAAAGACTAAGAGCAAGGAAGGGTGAGACCCAGAACAGAAAAAGAAAGGAAGATGTAATGGACATTTTTTTTATTTGCTTTTGGTGTGTGTTTTTTTTTTTTCTAGTTGGTTAATATTAAAACAATAATAATACAAGCCTTCACAAAACGCTACACTACAAACTGCTAGAAACCAAGTTATTGTGTTGGAGGAGGTTATAAAAATGAACTATCAAAATGACTGAAAGTATGAAGAAAAAATATGCTTCTGCTGTCATGCATTTATTACTGGAAACATTTGCTATAGAGCCTGGTTAAAAGCAGTGAATCTTGTCAATGTCATTAGCCCATGGCCAAATCAACTGATTACACATCAGCACTTGTAAGAAATATATGAATTTACAGCAGACCTACAGAGGTGGTTCAACAGCAGCAAGGTAAAAATCAGGTATCAAGTGGCTTCTATAGTCCGCACACATTAGCTGCTTGTTGGAATAAGCAGCATCAATAAATGCCATAAAATCATACAGTCATGTAGGTTGGAAAAAGACCTTCAAGAACTTCAAGTCCAACCATCAAACTGATCTACAAAGCATAACCACATATAAAAGCTGCAGGTTGTTGGGGGAGGGATGTTACTTACAGTAGCTAAAAAAGAAAAAGTACCTTCCCTCTATTTACTTGAACAAACTTGGTGATAACACCACTGGACTCTGTTTTGGCTCCTTCCTAGCCCCAGATGAGGGCACAGCCAGCCCAGGAGCAGCCCTGCCCACTCTGGACACTGCTCCCTGCCCTCCTCCTGCCCTTACAGCATAGGCAGCAGAAAGGAAAGTTAGCAGGAGTGTGAAGAGCTGAATAGCCCAATTTATTGATGTGATAGTGAAAAAGTTGCCCAGGGTCAAAGCACTAAGGCACAGCTTACTGTTAAAAGTGAATGTTTTACATTCCCATATATCACTAATTGGGGCAGGCCCCGGGTGGGGCAATTCCATTTGGAGTTACAATTGCTTTGTCAATGAAGAGGAAAAAAAATGTTACTGCTAACGCAAAATGTACAGCAGAGGCAACAAGCACCTGCAGAGACAGCCCCGGACAGTCATACCACAGATCAAAGCAGCAACAGTGTCAGGAGTGTCAGGAGCTGAAGGAGGAACACAACACTTGCAGAACAAAGCTGGGCTTGCAGATGAGAAGGAAAAATAACATTTTGAATGTTCCTAATGCCTCTAATATAAACCAGGAAAAACTGAATAAGAACAATTGTTCCTTGTCACTATGAAAATTCCATGCATGAACTTATGAATAATGTTAAAAGAAAAGACCTCTTATAGAACATAAAATACATAGCCTCCCTTGCCAATGATAAAAGAAATAGTTTCTGCTTTGGAAGATTATTCCACAGAACACATGTTGTCTGAAACGTGATCACATCTTCTGAAGCTCATAAGCTACTTACAATGTACCATTCCCCAAACTCACTTTCCACACACGAGAATGCAGGTCAATAAACGCGGTACTTGAACCGCTCCACTCTTGTCTGCTTATAAAATAGTTAATATATTCAGCACACAGATTCATATTTTTATTGCTTCTCCTGCCATTAAAGAAAAAACATGATTTCTATCACACGCATTCCACTGACAGGTTGACATCAGTATATTACAGCCACATCTTATGATTAAGAAATGTTTTTAATCCAGAGAATTCCCACAGTGCCAATACAAGGCTTCCAAACATGAAGCACGGCCTCAGCACAGCATGTGTCTGATGTTTCCTGAGTAATGCAGTATTTCTTGTGAAGCAGATAACTGAATAAAGCATTAATGCTATTTGGCACCATACTGTTCTCTGTTCAGCTGGTTTCTTCCTTCTCAACCTTTACTCCTGACTCCCCATTCTCTCCATCACAGTTTGCTTCCTACAAGGAACTCCTCAGCACATCCACACCATCCCGGAGCGCAGCAATAACGCAGCCTTCTGAACAGCCCAAACAACAGCTGAGAGGGAAAGTCCTTCCATCTTCTCAGCCTACTTGTTCATCCTACAGGCTCAGGCACCATGCCTAGTTTTCTTTTCCATTAATGCCATCAGTACATCAGTGACAGAAAGGTATTTGTGATGGTATTTTAAGTGGTTTTTTTTGTTGTTGTTGTTTTTTTAAATGTTGTTACCATCTCCCACTCTCCCCACTCTAAAGAAACGCAGAGAGGGAGAGAGCATGTGCACGATTATCAGAGACATGACATTCAACAGAAGCTATAATTTCAGTTGTTATAATATTTTACTCTTCAGTTGTCATTTTAAAAAGAACATACGTATTTCATGCACAAAAAAAAAAAAGGAATACATTATATACATCTCAATGGGTAATATGCTGCTCCTTTTTTCCTGAACTCTGAACCATTCCTATGCAAAAAGCATTGACTTTTTTTTTTTTTTTAATTCCAGAAAACTGGATTAGTAATTATGAACAATAAGCTGTGGAAAACCAGAATGTGTTAAATGTTTGGTCTCATTTTTGTTCTAGCTTTTACTGCAAGCACTCACTATCTTCTAAGACTTTGTTGCCACACACAGAAGAGGTTGTTCACACTCATCAGGCACCATCACATTTACAGAGACTTGCTCCTTTTTCTGAAAGTAAGGCTTGTTTCTGAACTGGAGATTACACAACACAAGATCTGCAGATCAAGCAGTTTTTAGAAATGCGAAGGGTTATTTTGGGTCACCCACAGCAAACCATTTGGAAAGGGGCAAATCAGCATTCCAGTAGCCATTTCTTCTGTCTCCTTCAGCAGGACCCTGGAGTCAGGCTGCTCCTGTTCCACCTTGTGGGCAGCACTGATCATCCCACCAGGGCACTACTGCTCTGTTGGACAGAGAAAATTACAGAAGGGACTAGATTTCAAAATAGCTTCCATCAACACATCCAAGCGTTCTTTGCTTTTAGCATCTGTCCACAGGTATCTCTTCAACTCACACTTTAGAAAAAATAATTTTGTTTTAAAGGAAAGCGAAGGAGGAAGAGGGCAGAGATGTACAGCATTCTGTGCCACTCTGGTACGCAGCCAGTAAGCAATAAAAGAGAGCAGCAAAACCATGGATCTAACAATCAATATCTCTGAAATGTCAGACACACTCCTCCATACAATGCAGATTCAAAGATGAGACAGGGAGGGGGTGGCAACAGCTCAAAAGCTGACCTTTCTAACAGGAATGAACACAATCTGTCCTTCACCTGTTTGGCACTCCCTGGGCCACAAACAAAAACAAGTCACAGAACCACAGCATGGCTGGGGTTGAAAAGGGGCCTTAAAGCCCACCCCATTATAACCCCCTGCCACTCAGCTCAGGGCCCCATCCAGCCTGGCCTTGAACACCTCCAGGGCTGGGGCACCCACAGCTTCCCTGGGCAGCCTGTGCCAGCGCCTCACCACTCCCTGAGTACAGAATTTCCTCCTAACATCTAAACCTATATCTGCCCTCTTTTAATTTAAAACCATTCCTCCTTGACCTATCACTGTCAGAATGAGCAAAAGAAAGTCAGTCTGCACGTTGCCTGCAGCTCCAGGCAGGGCTCACTTCGGGGGCACGTTACACTGCTCAGACCATTGCCAAGGCAAGATTTTCTCTCTGTGCTCCTCCTTCAATTTACAGTTTTCTGCATCATTTTGTGTTCCGTATTTTAAGCAAAAACTTTTACCAGTGCACACTAAATACACTACACATTGAAATACAATACACATTGAAAATGCCGAGATGAAAAACTTAAGGCAGCAATCCTTCCAATGATATTTGCTGTCATCTTCCTCTCTTTGCAATACATCCATATGAACTATTGTAAAATTGTTTATTACAGAAAACACTGCACTTTAAAGATTATGAGTATGCACATGGAAGCAATTAACAAATGAAATGCCATGGAAAATGCCATTTGAAAGATGTGTTATTTTACAAAGCAACATCCCGTAAAGTCAATTAAAAAGAACATTATCAAAATCTTGGCAAATCTACCCTAAGACTCATTCTTCTGATGATGAAGCCATGACGAGAAATGGCTCATTTTGTGAAAACAGGGTCACACAGGAATCTGTGAAGTTTCAAGCTACATAAAAACATCTTTCCAAAAAATACACAGCTACTGCTTATTTGACTCTAAATTAGTTCCCTTGCCATTCCCATTCATTTTCCAAACAACTTGTATTGCAGCAACATAGCATTTCCAATGAATTGAGAACCAGTTCACTATAAAACAGCATAATTACAGTTTAATTTAGAAGACAATAATTCACCAGCTCTAAATTAAGTAGAATTTCTCATTTCTACAGAAAAAATACCATTATGTATACACATATATATTAAAAAAAATTCTGCCAGTGAACATGAATGAGGACTATTTTACTATGTTCCCTTCAAAATTAGCTTGTAATAAAATGCTAATAGAAATTAAAACTAGCAGCAGTTAACATATAGGTTTCTTATATAACTAATGTACATATTGTTTGAAAATATAAATTAAAGCTCTATTGGTTCTTTTGGAAACAGAATCAAGTGGAAACAGATGAATGCTCAGCTATAAAATGCTTAACATTTATTTTTTCCAGAACGTTTGGCTCAAGAAATACAAGTCTTTAAATAGTAATTCTTTCTTATGAAATTATGTAAACTTACTGTGCATGCAAACGTGATTGTGATCTGGTTCTACATCATGTTGAGGAACAGAAAACTTCAAATGAGAACATTCAGCATAGCAGAATCTTTATAGGTATAAATAGAGCAAATAGTTTAAATGCATCATCACAGTTGCATCACTACAACTCTCCACTATCAGAATGCTGCCAATAACCAGCCCATCAGCAGCCTATGGATTAGCCCATCCACAGCCTATGCACTAAATCCCTTCCTTCCTCACTACTACTTTAAGGATACATATGCCTTTACATCACCACCGCCGTATACACACACACATCTTTCAAACAATTTTGGCACCAACAGCTACCAGCTAATCAGATACTACCAACTGAGAACAGGCAAGACTGATGCCTCAGGAAAAGGCACCAAGCTACATTAAAAACCAACACCCTGATTCACAGTGGATTTCTGGTGTCCATTCACTGCTATCCAAGTGCTCCATTCTCTCTCTCTCAAAAAAAAAAAAAAAAAAGGCAGAAGACGAGATGATTGCTTCAAGTTTCTTCCTAAGAATTCAAAGGCTTCAAAGGCACCCTCTCCTTTCTAAAAGGCAATGAAGGAGATGAGCAGCTCCCACTGTTGCCAAGGGAAGCCCCTGTTACTATCCCCTGACATTTCACTAGCAGGAAAGAAGCAGAAGGGAGGACAGCTCGCTTTATCCACTCACCACTGCCTGGCTCTGCTTGACCTTCTCAGGCAGGCCAGAACAGGTTTCTGCCCACCATGAACTCCAGTAATTGAAAGAATATTACAAAAAAAAAAATTATAAGTGTTAAATTAAAAATAGCAGCTCAATTGATTAGAAGAGATTCCATCCAATTGCTTGTTTTATTTCTGTTCTTATATAAGGAATATACACTTAGGAGGGCAAAATGAATTAGCTTCATGTCCTTTGCCAGTTATTAATTTTGTATTTCAGACAAAGAAGACATTTTAATTAAAAAATATACAGACAGTAAGAATTTCTAAGAAAACAAGTCTTGTACAGCTGCTTTAATGATTTAATAGGTAGATCATCCATTATACCAGCAGACACCTTAATTACCCTCTTGTTTCCTTCAGACATATAAGAAAAATTCTAAACCAAATATCAGAAGCAGCTTAGGTAAAAATAAGGTTTACTCAGACACTAATTTGCCCTTGTCATATAAGGAGTTTCATTTTCCTTGCTCTTAATTAGCCCTCAATGCTGCCCCAAAAGTCAGGTTCCAAAAGATGTAAAATACTACACAATACGGAAAATTCCTGTCCTTGCATATTATTTTCCTAAAAACATATTTGCTGCTTTTGCCATGAGATTTACAACATTGTTTCACAATCCTGACACACACATACAATCAGCTTCCTAATGAAAATCAAAACAAACGCGAGTAACATCCAAACTAGCCCTTGGAGAGTTCCCATTAATACACCATCCATTAGGCATCTGTTTCATTACAAGATGCAGACCTCTAGATTATAGCAGCATTAATAACTGTCCGCAGACTGAGACATTTACATGAGTTTCTATAATGAAACCACTATGCACAGCTCAACCCTCAGTGATTCGTCTGGCCTTTACCATCACATGAAAGTAAATTCAATTTGGCAAATGATTTAGATTTGAATAAACATCCTAATCTATCACTGATGACTTTAAACCCTTGGCAATGCCTATTCAGTATTATTTCAATTTAGATGCAGTGAAAATAATGCAGGAACAGGTACTCCTTTAAAATGCCTTTCATTGGGGAATACTTTAAAATATGAAAACAAAAAGTAAAAATGGAGGGTGTCACAAGGCAGTCACAAGGTTTTATTCAGTCCAGAGAGCACTTGAGCTCATCCAAACTTGTAGAAGAGCTTAGCAGCAGCTGTTCATGTTCACAAATTTCTTGCTAGAGAAGGTGGTGGCACTGACAGAGCAGCACGGGCCTCAGGAGAGGATCACTACAGAGCCCAACTGAAGGCGGCCTTTCCGGGCCCAGCGGCTTTCCCCACTGGGGTGAACAAGCTTGCCATGCCTTCAGCAACCCTCTTCAACCCAGGCAGCACTGGATGGAGAACAGTGACCAAGGTGCCAAAGAATTTCCATGAAACAAGTCTTCCATAAATGGGTTGACAGATAGCGTACTCCATTAAGTATAAGACAGCAGAGAGGAAAATAGGAGGAAATACTGATGATCCTGTAAGTTTTTATTTACTTTTAAACCCAGGCTGCCAATCGGAACATTCTTTATTTATATACATCAATTTTTGACATACTTTCACAGTAGCCTTTACATTGCAGGACGTTGAACCCACATTTTAAAAATACCTAAAACCAATCCCAGCAGAGACTGACTTTACTGAAATCACACAAAAGCACTACCAACATGAATAGTGACATTGTTTTGACTCCATTTTTGTGAATGGTCAGTTTTCATTTATCAGGAGTTAAAACTAAAAATATTTTAAAATATTTTTGAAAATAATAAATAAAAGAAAGTAGTATACACATGGTCCATTCAGAGGTACACTACTTGTAAAGTACTCAAAGTGTGAAAGCTAAGCCCTTGTTATCCTCCCAATATTCTCCCTGAAGGAGACCGCCTTTTCCTCACTGGTCCCTACGTAACCAGGAAGGAAATTAGAGAAAACCCTAGAGGGACGATGAATCTATTTATAGAGATTGTCACAGCCTAGCAGAGATGATTAATGTCAGCTGAAGTCATTTAATAATTTGGGAGTCTTCAGCACAAGGGATGCAATTTCTTACTGCGGTAATTAAGCATTCAACTCTTTTTGTTGCGTCTGTATGACACCCTTGCAGAGTTTGAAGGACAAGTCTTTGTTTCGCTGCCAACAAGAAGTACTGTTGTCACTGTATCTAGACTCATAACATTAATATTCTGCCTGCTAAACACAGCAAATGAACTGTGCTAGAGTTATAGGTGCTTAATTCCTCCAGTGGTATCTTTTCTGGACTTTATGTCCCACCGATATTATGTACTGCATTAAAGGAAGTTGGGGAACTCAATATGAAGTTGGATAATGGCAACAAGTATTCCACAAAAATGGTATTTACAATATTGCTGGTAAGTCTGTAATAGAGGTATTTGTAGTTTATCAAACTAGCATCTCTAAGTAAGAAAAGGGATGGTGATGGGTATAATTAAAAGTTGCATACTTAAGTTTTTAAGAACATGTGAAAGCAAGCTACTTATAAATTTCCATATTTATCTTGAATTTACCATTTCTTATGTAGCTTACATATGTATTGGCAAAAAAATGGCTATGACACTAACCTTAAAGACCTAAACTAGAATATTTCATTTACTTTACATGTTCATACTGCTGCAAAAGATAGCATATAACTAGGTTTCTCGAGGTTAATACAACAGAATTTTGTGTCACAAAGAACCTAGAGTTTTAAAAAAGCAAACATCAAACTATACGTTGCTTTCTCAGAACAAATTGTCTGAGGTGACAAAATTTCACCCTACTAAAACAGTTATTTAACCTAAAACTAATTGCAGAATATTTTCAAATTAATGCTTCTCTTCTTGGTACACAATTTTCTGTTCATAGTTCAACACCTTGATACTCCTTTTTATAACATTACTCCCACCATCACTTCTGGGAAAGTTGTTAGCAATGAAAAGATCAGATTCTGGTATAAGGAACTAAGTTGGCGAACATAAGCATCTCTCCTATTTGAAGGAGTTCATGCTTGCATTCGAAGTGAGCATCAGATCTTTAACAGGGGGAGTACACACAGTGTCAGTCTCAACCTTTCCCCAGTAACATCCATTGGTAGGCGGCTTTTTGGAGAAAAAAAAAAAACTTGAAGTCTCACATCACTAATGTTTTTATGCCAATTGTTTTGTCCTGTTTATAACATAACATATTTGCAGGCATTTGTAAGGTAAGTTGTTCATTCTTCCACATATCTCATAAGCTTTCTTTGCATTACAATTACTTTAACTATTTAACATGGAAGATCAAAATTATCTATAGGAGAAAAGAGTACGTCACACTCCTATCTAGCTTCAGTCATACAACAATGACAGTTTTTAATTCACTCATTCATCATAAGAGTGCAGACATATTTGCAGCATCATGTTGGAGGCACACGACTATGTTAAAACAATCTGATCATCTTCACCTGACATTTCCAATTCAAAAATCCCTCTTATAGCATAAGTTATCACTGGTCCTCCATCATGCAAAACTTGCACGATGTAGAATTTAAATGCCAAGACTCCAGTCTTCAAGTCATCTAGTTTTTCATGGGTAATATTCCAATTCTTCTTTGTATTCATAACACCTCCTGACATAGTGCCATGATATCTTTTAATTAGCAGACAGCTTTTTGGGCCATGTTCTGAATTAAAATATTTCTTTATACCATCCCAATACTGTCCCCCGGATGAAGCTCCCCCTAATCTCAATAAGCCAAATAATTTCCTCTTTGGCAGAACTCTTCATCATTAACTTTTGATTCATCTCTTTCTACTCTAAAGTATTTTATTAATCTAAAATAATGGGTAGGTGTTAGCAGTTTCTTATAACCATGTTTTAGTCTATACAGACAAAAACTATTGCATTTTTAAAGTTTAAATCCTGCCATGTTTTATTTTCTTTATTTCAAATAATAATAATAATAATCCTGTTTGATGAAACCATGCTCTGCTCTCAGTAATTCCACAAAATTGCCATGAATATGCTTGGTCTAGAACAAAGGGATTTGCAGTGCAAACTGGAAACAATAGCCTACTTATTTAATCAGTGGAAACACAAATAATCATTCCAGGGGCAACGCACAATAGTTAAGCTGAGCTCCTAGATACCAAATACAAATTATCCTCTGGTGTTTTCTCTTTTCTGCTAACTACGTGAGAGCCTATGGTTACTAGAGCATTCAAGTTTGTAAACACCAAAGGAACCAGATTCCAGCATAGTCTTCTGATGGGAGTGGTAGGAACAAACAACTGAGCAAAATGTTAAAAAAAAAAAAAAAAAAAAAAAGTTATATTGTTTCACCAAGAAACTATTCCAAGAAGCCAAAAGCAATAAGGTACTACACAGGGTATGTCAGTATACTTTGCACTCTTGGTAGCTCTTACGTACAAATCTCCACAAAATATTCATTTTTAAAGAAATATTGGAATTGAAGAAACTTTCCTTTTCTGATGCAGAATCTCTGACTTCAGTCTACAGTTGCAGAGATACTAAAAATGTTCTTGTGTTTCATCATAAAAGTCAAAACAAAGTTGACTTTGTTTCATTTACATGCTAGCACTTGCCAGGGTAAAATTTCTATTTATTTTATCTACTTAATTTGCATTATTCCTCTCCTACGCAGTGTCTTAGCCAAATACTAAACTGCTGTTTAGAAAAATGAGGCATTTAAAAACCGACATTCTTCCTGCACTGAACTGTAACAGGAGCATTATCAGAAGAATTTTTGTTCATTAAAAATGAGTTCCTGGGTCTAAACTACTGAGACAAAGAACACAATAGCTCAAAAATTCCCATGCCAGTGATCATTGCTTCGCTTCTCTCAGAGGAGCCAGCAGATAGCTTACTGAACGCACGGAAGATAGGGAATACAATCTGCATAAAGCTAAATTATGTCTGAGAGAGCACTGGCCTTTCCAGAACGTGGTCCTAAAATGCCCTTTTACCAAACACAATTTTACTTTTGATTTCCAGCAATTTGAAGGAAGAGGTTATTCTATCAGGTTGCAAATGTCAAGTACTGCTAAGGATTCAAAACCCACGGGTCAAACAAACGCTTAACACTCTTCTGTTTCAAGGGCTTTTAGGATGCACTTTGGTCTCTTTAGAATTCTTTTCTTGCACTTCTTAAATAAAAACCAGATTATTGCTTAATAACATGATCCCAGAGGAAAAGTGCAAATGCTCTGAAGCTCACAACGGTACTGGCAGTACTGAGCTGCAGCAGAAAACCCAATTAGGAAAGGATTAACTGAAAATATCAGTACATGCACGGATCCAGGCTGTCTCCCTCCCCTCTGTACCAAATAGCCCTCCGAGGCCAACAGACACCAGGCCGAGATCCTCCTAGCAACTGAGGGCTTGGAAATTTCTGTGCTTATCACAGCAACATGCATGGTGCAGAGGGGAACGGGGAGAGATACAGATACCAACCCAGCAAAAGCCAGCAGCTGGGCAAGTTCACAAAACTTGTTAGCTTTTCTGCTTAATTTCCTTTAAAACCATGTAAGGAACAACACATGGGGAGGCGCTAGGAGGTGACCAACTCATCATGTATCCATGTGTATATGCGTGCAAGCATTTTATACAGCTAGACTATAAATGCATTTCCAGATCCTTGGAAGCCCTTTTTTTCCTTCCCTTCTGTCTCAAACTTCTAACAGGTGGTTAGCTCACAAATGTCAATTGAAACACCTTTTGTCTTTGGAGAACAAAAATAGCTTCCTGGGTTAGCACCATAAAAAAAAAAAATCTAAAAGACTTCAATTTCACCAATTAATATTTCAAGGCACAAAGTAGGCTGAAGCAGAAACCATGGCTTGCTCACTGAGAGAATCAAAACAGGATGTTCTGAGCATAGTGCTGTAGAATCCATTAAAAGCATTACAAGCAGAATAGGAAACTGAAAAGGCCCACCAAATGCTTGATTCAGCCTCTGCAACACTGTCCCTCCTGCTTTGCACACTGCAGGACTGACACATTTCTGAGTACGAAGGAGACTGCTGTTTGCTTCTGCTTCTAAATAAAGTCAGAATGGGTGAATGGATGGTTCCATCTTCTGACTCAAGCTAAAACAGGACGCACAGCTCAGAACACAGAGAGCAGTTGCAAAATGGCAGACAGAAGAAGAAATTCCTCCTTTGCCTTCATGTTTCCAGCTACTGCCAAACAAGGGTGCTCCACAGATCACACACAACCTAAGCATGCTACACAGCCCTGATGAACTTCAGAACTTTTTGCCATGATTTTAGTGTCCAAACACTTTAAGCCACTTTTTACTTTTGGCCACTGTATTGTCTTGCAGAACTGAGTTCTACAACTTAATTAGCCGGCAGACGCCAAGGTACTTCCCCTTATTTAACAACTTGCTGTCTCATTAGGTACCTTCTCATTCCCATGTTAGGGGGCACAGGGAACAAATCATTCCCTCCTCATCTTCTCCGTGCTATTCAAAGAATTTATAGACTTGAGTGAGATGAACGAGGGGTCACAGTGTTCCACACTGAAAGTCATAATTTATTTACTTCCACCCCAATCAAAACCCAGCCAGGGCATCTGATTGCTCTGCTTGCCCTTCTCAGTATCTCTTGCAGCTGAACTACATCCTTTTGAGAATAAGGTGAAAACAAAGTCACACAGTGCCCAGTAAAAAGATGTATCAAGGACATGCAGTAGCATAAATAATGCTTTTGATTTTGTTCTCTCTTCTTTTATTAGAAACTATTAATTAAATTGTCTTTGCTTTTAAAAAATATAATAATAATTTAGACAACTCAGTATCTGAATCACACTAAACTCAAAGCCAGAATAACTCTGAAGATCTTTTTTCCAGTGTTGCCAATTAAGAGCCCACTACTGATCCTGTATAATTAGGACTGTTTCTTCTGACACAACCTTTCATATGCCATTTCAGTCACCTTAGAAAGCACTACAACGTTTTGCTTTCTACATTTTCCATTTTAGTTTTATCATTTTTATTACATTTGTACCAGCACTACACAGCAACATCCCACTCTTCATGTTTTCACAAATCATTTACTAAATAGACTAAACCATAGAAGTTCATCTAGAAAAGGCATTTCTCTGATTGCATGAAAGCTTGAAGTTTGTTAGTTAGTTTTTTTTTTTTTTAATTCAAATGATGGCATCATCAATAGCCTCTTTTTGTTCTTTTTCATTTTTTTCCCTTTTTTTTTTTTTTCAATAAAGGAGTCCATCAAAATATTGATGGAGCATAGAAAACATGGTGTTACTAAATAATACTGTGTTAACTAAATCACTCTTTAAAGAATTCTGAAAGGTTTTTGTGGCATAACATTTCTTCAAAAGCTCATGACTGTTTCTTAATATACAACAGTTATTTCTTATCTACTAATTCTCTTCCTTCCTATGGTTATCAGCAGTTCTTTTGGTGTGTAAATCACATTTGCTGGTCTGTAATTTCTAGGACACTGAAGTCTTTTTTTAAAAGCTGGAATAACATTTACCACCTCTTCACAGTTGGGTATACAGACAAATGTGGTGTACCACAAACAACAGTTCAGCAATGCCCCATAAGATTTGCATGAAAATCCTTCAGTAGATATCTCATCATAGTAGCCTGGCTACTACATATTTCAAGAAGTAAGCAGAAAAATTAAAACTGTTTTCTTTCAGACTTCAGTTTGAGAGGTTTAAACAATTTTTTATTTTTTTTTCCAGCCAACATCAAATTGGAGATGGGGAAAGATACAGAGCACCTGAAATTAAACACAAACAGCCCATGGGATGCTACTGCATGTACAATATAAGCTTCAGCATGAACATTTCATTTCAAAGGAGAAGCATTTGCAACGCAGCAGGTGCACTGGTCCCTTTCTGCTCGACCATCTCTATTCATCTGCTCCCAGCAGCTGCAAGAGGACACTGCCATGAGGAGCACTGCTGCTCCCCTGCCTCTGCACTCCTGGATGCCTTTCCAGACAGAATTCCTGCCCAAATGCCCCCAGGCAGAATTACCTGGATTAATCTCTTACTTAGTGAAATAGTGGATAGTGTCAGGTTGAGGAAACAAAAAACAAAAAAAGGAAAACAAAAACTTGCTTAGAGAGGCAAACTCCATCACGTTTTGCTCTTGCATCTCATTGTTGGGGTGGCTGTAACAGATAATTGCCACTAGAGAGAGCGGAACATGAATTATTGCTTTGCAAAATGCAATTATGTGGATGAAAACAAAGCTATGTTGACAGGTGGACAAAAGTATATTAGCCCATTTGAGATAAATACAGGAAAAAAACACTATTTCTCATGCCTTATTAAAAAAAAAAAGGTTGCAGTTAAATAATAAAACTACTGATTCAGGTGCTTTACTGCATCAGAGTGTAAGCACATATATTCATGCACACTTTTTTTTTTTTTTATCTCAAGTATTGAGCTATATCAGGACTTGAATATGATCGTTGCTGCTGGTGCATTTTGCAGTGGAAACAGCAGGACGGAGATACCAACAGTAACACATGGCACACCACCCCCAACCCCCACACCTTAGCACTCTTTCCAAAGGACAGATCAGCACACTTTCTTTACAGAAAATGGTAATTATTCAACAGAAACATTATCAGGTGTGCTGAAACAACATTTCTAAAAAGATACCTAGAACAATAGCTGCGAGTTTTATCTAGTAGTACCAGGCAAGGAGAATTATACTTGCACCAGGAGTACATGACAATGGGAGGCATCGTGCTTCAGCAGAAATAAAAGCTAAAACTTTTGGTGATAATCAAGATAAATATTAAGTGCTATAGTAACAAGAGTTACCCACGCAAAAGGGACTGATTGAGATGGATAAAATTTAACAAGCATTTTCCTTAAGAATAACTTAAACTGAGATTCCACTTCGGTAATCAGACATTTCCCACAAGCATTTCACGTTACATGATGATAAATGTATTTGTTATTTTAACAGAAGTGTTACAGCGTGCCATCATCTTCAAGCTTTTCCAGAAAATACCCACTTAAAAAGCACTCAGAAATAGTGCGGTATATAATCTGCAATAAAGAAAAACACTTTCATAGGGGAGCACTTGAAATATAAGCTATAACTGTCTTCATAAGATAGTTCACCTTTCCAATGCTTATTTAGTTGCTTACTTTCATATAGCTACATATAAATAAAAGCTGTTGTCCATTAAAGCTGAGGCCAAATGAATTGATAAAGAAGCAAATGGAAATAAGCAGCAACAAAGTGATATGGCCTGCCAAATAAACTTTTCCAACACTAACATGTTATTTAAAAACAAAATAATGTTTTGTTTTACAGAGCTGCAACAGCTCTGATATTTCAGCACAAAGTATGTGTGTTCAGAGAAAATATCAAATCACAGAAACTGCAAACACATTAAGTTTGGAGTGTACAAACATAATGCACAATTAAATTAATAATGAAATAACTACACCTTCCTGCTCCTTCAAATTACATGTTTTCTTCTCAAATCTTAGAGCAAAGCTCTCAGCTAAAGAGGCCTGACAACACAGCAGATTCCAGATTTGCATTAAGTCATGCTAGGTGAAGACCCACCCAACAATATTTTAATACAAGAGGCTGGCTATAAAACCAACATAGTCCGTAACATTACCTACAGTTGCTATAAAGACTTCACTTTTACTCCTTTTACTCATTCCACCTAACTTATACTATTCAAGTTAAAATTATTTATTTTTATGGCTGCTTCCCCCCCCCCCTTCTCCTAATTTCTCCTAATAAGGAAAACAGAAAAAAAAAAGTTTTTGCCTTCTTTTAAAACAGTACTTAAAGTAACTACAGCACCATGCATCAGGACCAGGGGCTTTGATGCCCCTGGCATCACGTTTTGATACCACCAAAATCACCATAAAAGTGCACCTAAATTTGCATGTTTCTATGAGATCCCATAAGCGAGGCTGAGTAAGCAGGCACTGCAAAAAAGCGAGTCAGGACAGCGTCCAACTGAACACCAATGGCTGGCAAAAAGTGAACAAACAGGGGGTGAGAATGAAACTGGGCAAGAGACTTAGAGACTAGGATCTAAAAGAAAGTATAAAGAGAAACGGGGGAGAAAAGCACAACTGGAAGAGAAATGGACTGAATGAGGAACCTACAGCAGTAAGGCCTGGACTTGCAGAGCAAGGTGACCAGAATGGGAAGCAACTAGGGCAGAGGGAGGACAGGAGTCGGGAGGGTTAAGGTAAAAAGGGTCAACATTTGCAGAAGGGAATGAACAAGAAATGCCATGCAAAGCCTGGAACAAAAGTCCAGTATCAGTATGCATCTCTTGGTCATGCTCTTGTCGGCAAAAGGAAGGAGGGTTACTCTAAACCATCCAGATGAGACCCTAAACATTAAGATTCTGTACCCATACCTACTTTTACCTCTGACACAAAAATCCTGTGGAATGTTTATCACAACAATCTTGCATTTATTTTTTCCAAAGAAGCAAAACTGTGTTCCTAATGTTCTGATGCCAGACTTCAGATCCCAGACACCAGTCTGCAGGCTGCCAACAGCTTTCATTGGCATCATCTGCAGCTGCAAGTTGTTCCATGAACAAACAAAATACCTAGCAATGGTAAGCACTTACAACAGAAATAAGCAAGAAAAAGCATCCTGAAGATTTCAAGCTAATTATCCAAAAGTTGCTGGATACAGATTCTCTATTTTATTTCTTTGTTTGTAATTGGAAAATTGAGGTAAAGCCACACCACCCAGCTTAGCAGACAAATTCGTTACTATGTACGAAGCACCTTGGTACTATAGTGCCTCATAAAAAGGACTATAGCATTGTGAAAAAAAAAAAAACAAAAACACAATCTGCACAAAATCTGAATGGTACGATCTAAAAAGGAATGGGGCCACATGAACGATGGGGAAGAAAAACACTAAGCAGGTGTTCATTAAGTACCAGCTTTTGCACACTAAATGAAGCAAGAGGAAAGACTGGAAAGGCATCAGAAACAACAACTGAATCATAATGTATGAACACAAGGGGGGTAAATTAGGTTACATAAGTGACCGTTATTGGTAGCATCTTATAACTCAAATATTTAACATTAATAACATTTTTCTAATATGATTTTGTGCATGCAGTAAAAATTTCACATTGATGCATTCCTGAGGTTCCTCCAGAAGATCAGGGAGCAGTCCTTGTATTTAAATTTCAGGCAGCAGATCTGCAGCGCTGTGGTACTATGGAAAGTGACGTTCTTCTCTTGTAGGACAGACAGTCATTTCACCTCTATCAATTGTCTCTGACAAGAAGGAAGGTTGCTGTCTCCCACCACTCTAAACATAAACATTAAGTCTCTCTGTTTGCCTGTCTCTTACGTTGCAATTTAAGTTAACCAAAGCAGGGAATTTCTTTTTCATCTGCTTGCACAACACCTACCATAGTAATACCCCAGGGTTCTTGGAGGCTATCACAAGAGTGTCCTCACAGCAATGCTTCTCCTCTCAGACTGCCATGATTTTAAGAATTAGGATTTTAAGAATTTAAGATTTTAGAACAGTGGTTCTAGCAGTATTATTCCTACATGCTAACGTAATAGACAAGAGTGAGAGGCAGGCTGTGTCTAAACTAGGAAGCACCAAAGTGTAACAGATTGAGATCTGTGGGACTGCATACTTTTGAGATGAGGAACACATGTCAGTGCTTCAGACTGGCTCTCAGCTGGTCCTCCAGACTGAGTTCCTACCAGTAGCTGAAGCATGCTAGATGTGCCCTGGGACCTCATCTTCTAATTTTATTTCATCCTGAAAGCAAGCCCATTTGGGCACTCCAAGCTCACTGCTTGATATAAGCCAAAAAGCAAGTGACAGTCCTGCTTTGAGAGATTTTCCACCACCAGCGCATTTCTGATCCCATGTGGATCACCCACAGAGATGACCACATTGCACTGGCAGCTCCCAGCTGCACCCCTGTGCCTCACTCCAACTTCCCACCATTCTCAGCATCATCACTTCCTTGGTGGAACTTTTCAATGATTCT
>VXAV01004684.1:270357-286129 GCA_013399715.1 Alectura lathami
AGAGGCAACAAAAAGGGAGACATTAACTTCATGGGTGTATTTTAAAGGCAGCAGTTTTACTTCTATGGCAATTACATTGTCCTAAATTTTATGAAGTTGTTTACTCCCAGAGTGGCACTGAATTCGAAATTTAGTTGACAAGGACCATAAGTAATCACTTACTAGAGGCTTTGATGCAGATAAATAAAATGCATTAACCTAAAGCACAGTGTAAATGCTCTGTGCATGCAGCATTTGGAAACATTTGGATAACAGATAACAACCCATAATTTACTGAGAAATTATCCTTCATATAAAATGAGCAAGAAGTAGCAGTGCCATTCTATGATTCTATGATGATTCTATGACACTGAATGTCCACAATGGGACTAAAATGCCAGGTACCACTCGACTGGATTTCTTTTCTCAAGCACAATGTTCTGGGAACAGTCCTCCATAACAAGCAGTATCCTTAAGGCTCATGTTGACTCACCTTACCACTGCTAGAGTGTAAGTGGTTACTGCTTCTGTGACGAGCAACCATCCGAGTTCCACCCAGCAGCTCCATAAGCAACAGTCCCACCATCCTCCCAGCTATCTGTGACTACACCAGGATTTGGCTTAAATCAGTTCTGTTCCATCCCTCTAGGCTATTTATGAGGTGTATCCACTGATCAGCAACTGCTAGAAAACAACCCTATATCACACTTCTTTTTTGTCGTAACTACAAAACTTCTTCCTTTCTCATCTATCTACAGCACCTCTTAATCTAATCAATATGCCAGGCAGAAAACAGTTTCTTTCTTTGTTCTGCTGCTCAAACTATCATGACCAAATGTCTTTATTTTCTTTCCAAAGCACTTTCATGTACAGTTTGGAGACGCCCTTCCATCTGTTTATGCATCACACCTATCTGCTGCCTGAATACCTGGATAAGATTCCTCATCTGGTGCACTACACTTTCCTACTTACAACTGATTGCTTTCTAGTACTAGCATCACCTATTTTTGTTGTATTGCTAAAAATACTAATAAAAAATATAGTCAGCAATACATTTTAGCAAATAATAATAGACTGCTTTTTTAATCTCACCCTATCCCATCATGTTTTTCTGTATTTATCACTTGCTTTGATTAACAT
This sequence comes from Alectura lathami, assembly GCA_013399715.1. Classification (NCBI taxonomy): domain Eukaryota; kingdom Metazoa; phylum Chordata; class Aves; order Galliformes; family Megapodiidae; genus Alectura; species Alectura lathami. The sequence continues at coordinate 271,477 of VXAV01004684.1, forward strand.
TAAGTTCTTTAGATTTTTAATTCCAACTTCTGTAAAGTGCCAAGCTTATCATGCACTATAAATGCTACATTATGATAATTAAAAGCATTAATCTACTAGCAACTGGAAACTGCAACTGGATTAAAGTAGATTAATTTGTTTAAACATAAGTCTGTTGGTTTGGTGGAAAATAATAGCTAGGATGCCTGCTGTACTTCTAGATTGCTGTGTTTTGTTTTCTCCTTTGTACTTTGTTCTCTTTTGTAAAGAATCAGCTTGTACAAGAACCCAATGTTCTGGTAGATTAGCTCGTCCAAAACAGCCACCTGATTTCACAAGCCCATTCACATCTTCTTGACAAGGATCATGGCTTCTTCCATATGTCTAGTCAGAGTCCTGATCTCTCTGGAGTCAAGCATTCTACAGCATGTCTGCAGCACTTGAACTACTGCAGAATTTCTAAATATTGTAGTTTGTAACAGTTCAGTACAAAAAGGCTGTAAACAATCCTCGACTCATCAGCTGATCTGTAATGATATGGCAAGATGCTGAGCCAGCCAGCTCCGGATCCACACAGAAGGGGAATATTGCAGGAAAGATGGTGTCTGCAGTCGCTCCATGATACAGGTCACTGGGATGGTGCCACAGACAGACAGGATTCTTGTGCCAATCTCATCCTCCAAAGAAAGCTGAATCAGCAGCAGTAGTTGTGGGGTGGCCCAAGAGAGCAGAGAATCAAGAAAGGAACACAAGGGCAAAAGTACTCAATAACCAGAGCTGCTATCACCATGCATGAAGACAGACACCCAGTTCAGGAATAAGGTTTTCTAATAGATTAATAGAAGATGTAGAAAAAACCACCTGAACACAAACAGCTCCTTACCTTCAACAGCTCTCAGGAGAAGCAATTTGGCAGACATGAGATCCTATTCAAACCCAGAAGCAATGCAATTTAACAGCTTGCCAGTAGACAAGAGGAGGAAAAGATTTGGCAGAACCTCCCTTTCAGAAATGTAATGCTGCGGCACTGAAAGCACACAGAACCCCAGAGACATCTCTGCTACCGAGAATTTTTCCAGAAAGAAGTGACTACACCTTAATGGAGGCTCTAATGAAAACCAGTTCATTGGCCTAGAGAGCCAATTAATTTTATTTATTTTTAAACACTGATACGTAACAGACAAAGTATAGACATAAAAAGATGAACAGTTGTTTTCATTTCCTTGGCACAGAGACCAGGACACAAACTGATGTTACCTGCTCAGCAACACAGCCATCTACGCAGCTTCGAGTATGGAACTGATGACTTGAGTGCTCGACATTTTAGGCACCATCACAACGCACATCATTTAGATACAGCTCTCATCTAGAGTAGCTCTGTGCTTACCTGCCTTAGAACAGCCAGAACTCAATTTTGCATGTGTTTTAAAGTTTCAACAACACTATACAAAAAAAGAAAAGGGCCAAAGATCAGTTTGCTTACCTGACAAAAGACTACAAACTTTCATTCAAAAGTGAAGGTAACCACTAAGACCAAACATTTCTGGCAGCAAAGACAGTGATTACAAATCAGATGTACTACTGCTTTACTTGGGTCACTGTAACACATTAAAAATACAGGTATGCCTTGCTGATGCAATCCTAAGGGGGTTATTTTAACCTTAAAGACATTATTTAAAACCTGTACATGCTTTTCACCCTAAGAAGCATGCAAAGAGATCAAACTACTATTTAGTTAGTAATTAAGCTTGTGATAGAACAAACAAGCAATAAAGTTTCAATTTGAGGCTGGCAGATTCCCAAACATTTCATTGATCCATGCTAACAGAGAGGACATTTCCTCCATTCATTTCCATGTATGTCTTGTGATTCAAATAATTATTGGGCTGGTTTATAAATATGATTTTTAACAGGAAAAAAAAATAAGGATTTTGATTTTTAAAAGATAACATTAGCTTAAATACCTCTAGGCAGAAACTTTCTTCTTACCCACATACAGCAGCCAATGCACATTTGCTAAAAGCTAAGTATTTACCTAAACACATACATATATGAACTACAAAGCATTTAACTAAAGTCTTACGAGCAACCCTCATTTCCATTTCACACAAACTCTTTTCGCTGCCAGAACCAACACACTTTTAAAAGCTGCTATACTAACAAATTAGCTTTTAATAGATGAGAAGTAAAAATCATTTGAATACAAGGGATGGAGGAGACTCCCAGGGCACTCTTCCCAAGCCCTGAGCCTGCCCCACTCCCACCACAGGAGCAGCAGCAGCAGCTCTGGCGATCAGCACTTGCTGATGCTACTGAACTGCTATGACAGTTGTTTTTTTCCCCAGTCTTATAACCATCTGTTTTTAATTCTGGCAAGGCTGATATCTTATGACAAACATAAATGAGTACTACTCATTAAAGGCATGACGAGATCCTAGCGTGAATAACTCATTAGAAAAATCATTCAGTAACAAGCAAGAATAAAATTATTTCTGAGCCTAGCCAGACAGAGATGATAGTGACAAATTTCACATTTTGCTTTTATGAACTACATACACAAATGCAGAGGCCTGAGAGAGCTCCTCTGTCCATTGCTCATCAAATGGAACCGTTTCCTTCTGAACATTCTGCTTCATCATGAAGTGCCACAAACATAACCTTGGGTCTACAGCAATACATTAAAAATGCTAGACTATTAGGAAATGGAGAACAGGCCGAGAGAAAACGAAAAACATCTTTTCAGTGCACAACACAACTAATCTGAACATAATGTATGGAACAAAATCACTGCTCGTTTAATGCCTATGACAAGCATAGGAATACTTGCTCTTATACTTGCTTCAGCAGCCCTTTGCTTGCTGTGTTACTAAAATGGTTTAACAAGATTCTTAACAAAGTTGGCTTTGTTAAGATGACCATGGTCTTACCATGGTCATCACCAGTGAGTCTCCACTACTTAACCCACCTCTATCCACACCCCAGGTTTCCTCTGCCTAGAAGACATTTTCACAACTCATGTTTCTCATTTCAGTCCCTCACCCATAGATTTTCCTGCATTCAAATGCAAAGAAGCAAATAAATCATCAGATGAAAGGTAACATTGATCAAGACAAGCTGGTATTTGTATCATATTTTCTTGTTTTTCTCTCTCTCAATTTCTAATTAAAAAAAAAAAAAACTATTATTTTGCAGAGGTTTGTTTGCTTGGTTGGTTGACAAACAATTCAATCCACAGCAGTACGGCAGCTCAACAATGTTTGGTGGTATGGTAGGAAGGAGAACCCTAACGCTGTTCAAACATCACTGACATTTGGTGACTGCTATCCCACTCTGTCTTAGCAAAAAGCCCTGCTGCATTATGACTAAAATTTATAGAAGTGGTGGAGGAAGCAAAGTTAGTTAAGATTAATATTTGCAAGTGAACTGTTTGTTTGTTTTGGAAAAGCTTTTAATCTATGGAATAACTCAACCATAACTTCTGAAAGACTTGGATAATTTATTATTCCTTATTGAGGCTATAAAAATATAAATCACTATCCCGAGGGAGAAAGAATGATCATGAACATGAACAAATGTAAATATCATTAATTGGATGCTGAATAGTGACCCCCCACTGCAATTAAGCAACATGTCAAACAGAAGTCACCTACATCTATTTGGATGGTAAACATCCCACACATTTAACACAGAGCTGATTTTTAAGATACACAGCTTAAGATTTGTTTTTTTTTTTTTTTTAAAGTTTTTTTTTTCCCCTCCCAGGAAGTTCAGACAGACTTACTAACCACAATTACTATTATCTGAAACCAACGTAACAATAAATTAACTCTTAGGGTATTAACTCGGGAACTTAAATTGGTGAAGGAGCTAAATAGTTCTCAAGCTTTTCATATCGGATTGGTATTGTTGCATGCTGAGCTTTTGAACCATTAGATCACAGACAAAAATTTTAAATCAACAGGAGGTGCCAATAATTCAGCAAGGCAAATTAGTGAGGTAGGCAGAAAATGATGACTTCACCTCCTGTTGTAAAGAAAAATAGTATTTGTCTCAAGTCTGGTAAATGTCATCTCCTGTTGAGAATACAGAGATGAGCGTTACCAACGGCTACAGAAGCGAGTATGCGGGAGGGAAAACAGAAAACAAAAGCACTGCCTAAAGCCTGGCAAGACAGTAAACACCCACCACTTAAAGGAAAAAACAAACAAACAAACAAGAAAAACACACTCAGAAGAACACAGGACCCCAACCAGACAATGGACTCCAGCAGGTTTTTGCTGTTGGCTCTGCTCCATGGTTCAAGCCTAGGACTCGAGCAGAGCACTCAGCTACTGTGCCTGGCCACCTGTGTTCTCGTCACAGCCAGGAGCCCACGGCCCAGAGCCTCCACACGCCAAGCCCTGCGCGGAATGAGGCAACAGCTGAGGCAGAAGGCAGGCTGCAACGCAGGCAGAAAGCAGCACCCGGCTACGGAGAGCTGGGAGCAGCAGACAGACTGAGAGGGTGAGCCAGCACGAGAGGAGGCAGCCACCAGCAAACTTCAACACCAACCAAACTTCAGCAGAAGGAGCTCTTCCAAGGCATTGTGCTCCTTTATACAACCGACACGTGTAGAAAATGAGAAAGAGCAAAGACTCCCCTTCCTTGAGATGAACCAAAAAAATTGTTTTCCAGCTTGTAAAGCAGAAAAGAGAGAGTAAGCAGAAAAAGCCCAACAAGAAGGTGCAAGAATAGCACAGCACTTGTACAGCGGTCAGTGTGTCTGCATAGGCAGGTTAATGATTTATATATTTGGGGACTTTTTGGCATTTATTTCTCATAAATGCATTTTCCTGTAATTTTCCCTTGGTTTTACTGCAGGACTGAACATAAACAATGCTTCTGTTACAGTTAACGAGTTACAAATCAAAGATAAATTCTCTACTTCAGGAGATATGGGTATTCCCTGCATATCTTTGACTGCATTTCCAGTTTGGAATATCAACAAACCAATCTTCTTTCAATTTCTCTTTATTATTAGGTCTCCATATTGAAGTAGCATTTACCTTAATTTTTCTTTTTATAATTTCTTAACTTAAATAGTTGTGCATGTCAATTTGTACTACAGATTCCAGAAAACCTAGTCTGGGAGACTATCAGGGCTTTTTTTTTTTTTTTTTTTTTTTTTTTTNCAGACCTGTAGGAAACTACAGTGCCTTCAAACATTTATCATCTGTTTAAACAATTTGCTACTCACTACTAAGGCTTTCACAGTCTTTAAAGGGAAAAATGTAAAACAATTTCATAATCCTTTCTAATTCCCTCCACTTCAATATTCCATGCTTAAAGTGATCAGACCAGAGGTTTTGTTGTGGTATTTTTTTTTCCTTTACGCCTGTTTTCCATATACCATTCGCCCGCAACACATGTTCCATGATGTGCTCTACTTCCTATAAGCCAAAAATGTTCAAAAAATGCTGTCATCCCAGTGTGGGTGGAATAGAGGCAAAATTCCTGCCTACTTTTCAGTGCCAACTGGACTCAGCATTGTAATTTCAGCAAGCTTTACAAGAACACCCTTAAGGAAGTCTCAGTCCTGCTAGGCATCATTCATTTCCACATTTACCTTTCAATATGAAGACATTGCCACATTCTCATCCTAAAATAGACGTCAACATTGTTCTAAAGAGGCCTCTGCTTCCCAACATCATAAAATCAGTTCCTTTTAAAGTAGATACTTCAAAACCCAGTAAAAGTATCACATACACTCTAGTTATATTACTTATGCTAAGGAAAGTTTGAGTGTGATGGACCAAAACAGCAGCACATGATGGCAGCTAAATCAAGTTATTTGGGGGTTTATACAGTTAACACGAAAAATACACAGAACAAAATACATGTATGTGGCATGTAGCAATTTCAACCAAGCAAAACACTCCTAATAATTATAATTTGAATTTTAAGTTATCCCAAGAAAGAACTAGTCTGCTTAAGTTTTATTTGCTCATTTGCTTTCCATCTTTCTTCCTTTCACAGAGAAATAGAGAAGCAGACCAGAAGTGCTTTAAAAAACATCACCATTTATTTCTATACCCTTCCTAAAGTGCTAGCTGAATATTTTCTGACCTCTAAATATAAAAATTATAGCAGATTTCTCCTGTAAGCACTGTGGTCATACAGCAATCACTGCAGGCCCACAAGACTCAGTAACCTGAATCAGAAGAACCTTGAGGTACATGAGAAACTCCCCACAGTCCTATCTAAAAAAAGGGACCAAAAGGTATATCCAAGCAGCTTCAGTGATTGTACTGAGGTCTACACTTGACTATGACAAACGAAACAAAAATCTTTTTCTAGAAGACAATTTTGATATGTCTAAATTATAAAAAAAAAAAAAAATTACACCAAGAGGTAAAACAACATTCACTCCTTTCTCTGAGAAAAAAAAAAAAATGAGGAGGAGGTTGCTAATGGCACAAAGGCTGTTCTAGAGTATCCACATCTGCTCCATACACAGTCTACTTACAAAACAGTAATATGTTAAAATGCTAAACCCAGGTTCTAAATCTACAGCACTTCACAAGAACACCAGGAAAAAAAAAATAACAACAACTTCCATATAGTTACCCTCCTTACAATTTTTTAATGGGTTTTCTTTTCAGCAAGTAAATATTGTACATATCTTGTAACTTTCATAAATATTGAGAAATTAAAAATTCAAATATCATGGAACACTTTTATGGCTCAGATCAGACTCTGCATGATTATTTCTAGACTCGCTCCCATATTGGCCTGCTCAGGTTTGCTTCAAGATCTGTAGATGCAACTTTCTTAACAACACAGAGGTAAACCTTCTGTCATGAATATAACAGCCTGTCACATCATTTTGGATATTAAGTATTTCACTAGGGAAATGGTTAATTTCATCTATGGATACAAAGCCAACAAATGATTTCGTAATGCATTTACTTTTTAAAACAGATTTTTGCTTTCAAACAAATAACAAGATTGAAAAGGAAAAAGACATACCGAGAAGGAAGGAATGTTCAATACTTTTCTTTTGCTTCAAACCTCACCAGTGAGGAACACTGTTGTAATTACATAACCAAAGCCAGAAGTGAAGTAGTAAAAACCCAAGCTACAACTGGCAAGAACAGGTCAAAGGGTAATTACATTTGACTTCTTAAAATTAGGCAGACTTGATGAAAATTTGACAAAAAAATGTAAAGAATAGTTTCTAAGCATCTCAGTGCTATTAGCAGTTATCTCTGAGTAGCAACAGAAGAGTACAGGAAAATGCAAACATAATTTGTCTCTGACTTGGGGGATAAGGAGGAACTGAGGAATTCATTGTCCATAAGCTTTACTTCAATTCCTGGAAAAAAACAAGTCAGCACATCTTAAGCACCTTAAGCATAACAAGAAAATCAGCAACAGCCAACAAGATTTGTCAAGAATCAATCATGTCAGACTAACAATTTCCTTCAGTGACAGGATAACAAGCCTTGGGAATATGGGAGTGGTAGTAAATGTCATTCATCTTGACTTTACTGAGTGCCAAAAGTCTTACAACGCAGTCCCAGATTCAAGCATATCTAGCTGAAAAATCACACTTAGCAGTGAGCAGCTCACTGTCAAGTTTCATATATAGAAAGATTACATAGGGACCAGTACTTTTGAATATTTTCATTAACAACAACGTCAACTTACTGCTTTTTACAAAGGACTTTGAGATGGGAGCAGCTAGAGAAAAGGTAAGAATTAGTAACAAGTCTTGTCAATTTCAGTAACTATTCTAGGAAAAAGGAAAGGAGGCACATCTCTGAGAAAAGTGTCCAGTGCTGTAACTGAGCAACACCAACCAACGTGGCAGATGCAATGTGAGAAGTGATGAGTATGAGGGTGACATTGCAAAGAAAGATCTGAGTCGCACACTGAACATGAGCGAACAGTGCTAACCGGAAATGTGGGGAAGAGCCACAGCACCAGAAGAATTCTTTCATTTTGCTAAGCTCTAGCAAGGTCTGAGCTAGCACACTGCTTCAAGTCTGGGGATCCATGAACAATTGAACTAACAGCACATAATCCAGGGGAGAGCAGCAGGAATGACGGCTCACATGAAAACCACTAATACAGGAGAAATTGCAACTGTCCTCCAATACGTACAGGTCAACTTCCACATCAGGCAGGGAATACCTCTACAGCCAGGGAATGCATGTGGTGGGTTGACGAAGGACCCTACAATGTATTTCTCTCAATTATAAAGATGAAAATTTCATTTAATTTCATTTCATCAGGATTAAACACTAACAACAAAAAGCTGTAACAGTAAAAACATGACAGACATGGAAAACCTGAGTCAATTCGGCTTAAAACCAGCTCTAAAAAACTGTTCTTGGCAGTCTTTAACAACAGACAAGACAAATATCCTTAAGTGACATAGCTATAGATGATCTCAACATTGGGCTAAGAAATCAGGTGATACTCTGATCTCTTCATGCTCTTTTATCAATACTCTCCCCTACCACTAACATTATTTCTTGAAGTATGGGAAGCAAAGATTTATCATCTCCTCAAACGTCTGCTTCATGTCTCTGTAGTGAAGTCAAGAGTAATAAAACTGAATTCCCTAAATACAGGAGGAATATCTCCCAGAACCAGTCTCATTTCAAATCGAAATCTGTGCATCTCCAAAGCCACTTAAAACACCAGATGACCCTCACATACACATAGCTCATTAATCTTTCCATATACAAGCCAGAAAACTGAGGGTTCTTCCTGAACAAAAATATGCTTCATGCATCACAAGTTCCAAATTCTGGGGGCAGAATCACAAGCACACAGTTTATTATATCAATTTCTAAACTCCAGTAACAGCTTTAGAACATATTTGCCTATCATCAGAAACAGATGTTCTCAGGAAGGTATCTTGCTAAATTCCATTCACAACTTTGAAGGCCCTTTTGGGTACAGTCATATCACATACCTCCACAGCACTGTGTCTCTCATTTTAAACCAAATCCATTTTATCAGACTGAAATAGGTAGCTGATCCCATTCACATACCTACAAAAATACCATGACAGACAGGACTGGATAGGAATCAGCTTTGCTTTCTGTGCACAGCTTCAATGCAATCACACAGGCACGCTGCATTTTAATACTTTATATACAGTCCAGCCCCCAAAGTCATTTATCGGTGGTGTCACAGGAACACCTCTTGCAACGTTCACTTTGAAGAGTCGCAAAATAATTCAGTGAAACCAGATGACAGTAGAAAATGTAACAGTAGACAAGATACAGGTTACCACTACTTTGAAACCGTGGTACTTTCTTAACTGGAAAAATCAGGAACTAGATTCTCCAGAAGACATGATGACAAAATGTTCCCTTCTAGCTTACATTTATGATTGCATCTCCACCTATACCACATCAGCTGGGAAGCGCTAGTAGTGAAACTGCAGAAAAGGGGGAAGAGGGCTTCATCCTCCCTTAAAAAGCGAATCATACACATGCTCTCGTGCTGCCCTCCTGCAGAGTGCACTCTGTGCACACAGTGCACTCGCTGCTGACTGCCAGGTGACCATTTTGTAATTTTTTGTGGCTCAACACATTATATCGAAATTAAGGAATTGATAGCAATAAAATCTATGACATTTGTCTAAGTAGGTCCAGCAGATTTTCTTAGAACAGCAGTTTATCACCTATCTAGCACAGATTTTAAGGATTTGGTTTCTATGCTTCAGAGGAAAAACTAAAGGAAAGATTTGGCAATGGACCCACATTTTAGACATTATTTGTGTGTGATACAGGCACCACATGTTGGGAAATGAATTTTTGTTTCTTTTAGGGAATTGAGGAGATGCATTGAGCTAGAAGACATGACAAAGAACATTTTAGGAAGAATTACCAAAAATTTATTCACTCACAATCTGGTCTCTTAAATGAAGGAAATGAATAGATGAAATATGCACAAATAGCAATGGTAAGTGCACCACATTTGGAAAGCCCTGCCCCGGAGTTCAAAGCCTACTGCTGTCCTTTAGAAGGACCAATATGACTGAAATAATGGAACCACACTTTTCAGTATACTATGCAACTTCAGCTAGGAAGCATCTTAAAAGTAAATTTCTTCTTTCATATGAAAGAGCATTGTCACTCTAGCTTGATGACAGCACAGAGTGGCTGCTCTGGGGATCACAAGGAAAGGCTACAGCTAAAGAAACAGAAAGTGAAGGAAGGAATGGAGGAACAGAACAGTAACAACTGATACCAAAAATGCCTGTTTAAGATACCAAATCTCTTCTCCATCCGTTAGGTGAAATACTTAGTGTTCTCGCCTTTTTTTTCCCCCCCTCCTTTTTGCTCTTCCCTTTTGCTCTCCAGGGGAAAAAGAAAAAATGAAGTACAGCGATGTTTTTACATAAAAAAAATCAGATTGTATTTCTGCCTGACTATTGCCACTGTATGTTTTTTTTTTTTTTTTTTCCCATTTTTGGCTTTATCTTTACAGCAAAGATTTCCAGTTCTGCAGCCATGACCTCCAGATTACATGAAGAAAGTTGGCCTACAACCAACCATAAGCAGCTTAACAATCCCCAAATCTACTTCAGCTGTTTCTTCCCACACAGCATCCCTTCTCTTCTGTATGCTGCAAACATGGTGTAATTTTAACTGAATCCAATGAACTCCTCTCCAGTCAGGGACCCAAAGGACGGGAGCACCAGCAGGGCTGGGTCAGGTGGGCACTGGGAGAGCTGCTTCGAGCTGTGTGGCAACAGGTGTTAAAAGACTGGCTTGCCCTTGAATGACGCATTTAACATTCTTACTTGAAATACTGCCTTGCCCTTGAATACATTTAACATTTTCACTCAAAGGCAGGCAGTGCCAAAAAAAAAAAATTGCTTTTTAATTCTCTCTCAGGGAATACCTAGTGGATAAACTGGGAAAATTTCCTGCAGGTTTGACTGCTGCTAGGTATAGACATTTACTTTGGAATTACTGTGTGTCCCCAAGGAACATCTACCGGCATGTCAACTTGCTGCTGCAATACGGAGACCCTTCATCATTTCAAGTGCTGCGAGCAGTGATCCATGTGCAGGTAACAGCTCTCCTTCCACATAGGGGAGCCTCCTGGAAGCACCACAGCATCACTGCAGCTTTTCTTTTGCATGCCAAGTATCATGCCACAGGTGGTCCTTGAACAAATTTTCACTGCAGCCACAGAACTTGATTTGCCACTTTCCCTCCTTTCTACACTGAGAAATAAATAAAATGTGATCAGTGAAGGCAAGACCACAAGGCCTAAAACCAAGGGCTTGATGGCCTGGAGCTGGCACTCTTGGCAAGCAGATATCTGCACAGATTTAGAGCAGATGTAACATTTTGAAGATTTATCTCTTTGTGCAAACCCAGAGGAGCCTTGCTGCTGAAAGCAATGGAATCAGAAACATTTAACAAAATGTCTGGAAAGGGTCTGTATGAGAAACAATTAATGTTCATTTTGAGTTGGTGAAAATTCTATAGGTATGAAGGAGGTAAGGAGGAGAAGAAAGGGACAGGTTTGAAAAAAAAAAATCAACACAAATATCAACATTCAATTAAGGATCGCAGATCATCTCCTCTCTGAACTGAGAAATTTGAGTGTTTACAGATGCAGGCCGGTCTCTCACTCTTCTCACACAGCAATACTAATGTATTTCTGCTGTAGACAGGCTATTCTCTGCTGTATTGTTGATGGAAAAAAGACTTATTTTTCACCTTAGAGCAATCTAATAAAACGTTGCATCACAAGAACAAAACGGGCAGTGCTATAGCAATAGGGCAGCTGAGAGTTTTCTGTAGCTCAGTGCCTACTCATGCTATTTTATGCATCTCTTTGTCTTTCCAGAAGTTTCATTCACACGAGCTGCCTTGTCTGTAGAAGTTTCAGGCTCCCTCATGGGCTGAAACCTCAATGCTCCAAGTACAATAACTGTGACTGCCAGCTCTTGATTTAACAGCATGTTGATTCTAACTCCAAAACCATCCCAGGAAATCCCCATTAGGTGAGACAAGAAGACAATGAAATTCATCCCATCCACATAACCCTAAGCCACCTGTTTTTCTTTATGAAGTGTTTTCAATTTCATTTTTCTCCTTCTTACTACACAAATATCATCGTGAAAAATTTATCTCTTGCAAAGATGGTGGGACAGTACCAAACAGTCATAAAATATAAGCACACTTTATAATCAAATTTTAAAAAGCTAAACAAGACAAATGACCACACTTAGCTTTCTGCCCCGGGCTCTCTGAGATTATCTAAATCACAGCTCCCCCTTCCCATGTCCTATGCAACTGGACTGAAGCCTGGAAAAGGTAGTTTAAAGCCTTCCTGTACTTTTTTCGGTTTCTGTTTAAAAAAGGGTTTTATTCTCTTCCAGACCTTCCATTCAGACATTAGCATGGCAACAACCAATTAAGTTTCCTTTCCCTTGAATTCATAGGGGAAAAAAAAAAAAAAAAGATATATGCATATATGGTACTCCTTAGTACTTGAATCAAAAAGTATTGATATAATCACATATATGATACAAATGTCATGATACACATCACTGCATAGAAATACTATTTTTCCAGTAGTTTTGTTTTGGGCTGTGGCTTTTTTCTTTACTTGTTTAGTAATATATTTTTGTGATTCTCCTCCTTTTGAAACCTAAAAATTCTATGACATTTAAGCACTTCGTTTTCTAACCAGCCCTTACTTGCCACCTCTGAGAACATCTGTATGCTGTCTACACCCAGACTGACAAGTTCTAGTATCTGTTACCTGGTGATCACAGAAGAGACTTACAGTGAGTACGCTGATGGCCCAGTTATATTAAATATGCAAAACACGGTAATTAGTGAGTTTCATTCCTCCTGGTTTGCAGCTGTTACTTCTTTGTTCACTCTGTAATTTCTTTCTGTACAATAATATTCATTAAGCTTTAGCACAAACCAATTTGAACCTCCAGGGAACACACAACTCAACAATATACTAGATGTAATAAGCCTGCCCCACTAAAAAAAAAAATCTTTGTTGCCTCCTCAGATTTTCATTAGAAACCTTGTACATTCAAAGTTTAACACACTTAACTCAATGCATGACACGTCATCTTAAACTGAAGAACAACTCTAATTCCTAAGTTCAACTCTTTTAAGGCATGAACCAAACATCAGCCAAAGCTATCTTGCACTCAGATGCACCTATTCCATCCTTTACTTGTTCCATAGAAGCCCCACATAACCTGTTCACGTTAGAAGACATATGAAAGAAAGTTAACCGTTAGCCTAAAGCCAGCAGTTTGTTACACATCAATACATTGGAAAAACAGTTCCTCTTCCACAGAAAAAAGATCATTCCAGAGAAAAGTGCCACTTATCCTGCTACCACGGACAGATCAGCACATGTACCACCCCCAACTAGTGCTCCCAATTGAATATTGTCTTTTATGCCATAGGAACAGGCCAGTAGCCACAGAACTCAATTAGCAGACATATTATGCAGGCAGGCTACAATTCTGTCCTCCTGTTGCAGCTACTTACCAGCAATGTCAAAATAAAAGCAAGCTATTGGGAACGCTACCCCCTTGATGCTTTTTCTTTACTGAATCTATCCTAATCCACTGCTGAAAATAACTTTTATGGGGTACCTTCAATATGAGGCTGCTTTAGAAAAGGAAAAGCACTGCTGAAGCTAGGCTGCATTTTAGATTTTTTTTTTACAATCATGTCATCCCCCTCCTCCCCCCAGAAAAAAGCCTGCTAGTCCTCAAAACCTGATCACAACTTCCAAAGATTTCTCCACAATTAAAATGCATAGGCTTTTGCATTCCAAAGAGTGTCCATATTTTAATGCTGTTTGCCATAATTCCACCATTTTCAGTCACAGCCACTGTATCTGGATTTTGTTGGCAGAACACTAGTTGCTCTCAGTGAAAAAGGTTGTTACTACTCCACAAAAGAGGAAAGGAAAAGAAATACGTTCACTTTTGTCTCAGGCAAAGCTCCTGTGCTCTGCACATCCTGTAGTGCCTGAGAGGTCTGAAATCCTGATATCATTGCTACTGGTTCCCAGCTACCAAATCATCTTCACTGTCCACTAACTTTCTGATGTCCTGCTCTATAATAAACAGCCCAAAATTTCATTGTAGCACATTATATTGCCCAAGACCTTATTATTTATTTACCCTTGAAGTAGTACTCTGTCTTTGCATCAGCGATGCACAGTACAACACAGAACTCCATCATTTAGCAAAGGCATGGCTTTAGGCAGAACAAACACTTGAAAAAAAAAAAACTAATTCCACAAGATCGTAACTAAGACTATTTAACGGTCTTATCACATCAGCATGAAGAGGGCTCATGGAAGGTAACGTTCAAATTCTTCAACAAAAACCTCTCAACTACCTTCCCCATTTTCACTTAAAAGTGCCCTTACATTAAGGAAACTATGCTGCCCTCCACTATAAGGGATGACAGACTTCCCAAAATCCATCTAATTGGCCAAATCATCTGATTACAAATAACAGCTGAATCATTGAAGACTGCAGTCTTCCGACTGAGGGCTACAGGAAGAAATTTCAGTGCCAATCTATCGTTTCACTAGACTATATAAAGTGAAAATACCTGAGGGATCACTGTTAGCTTCTGATGCAAACATAGCAAAAAAA
>VXAV01004684.1:290167-312924 GCA_013399715.1 Alectura lathami
AACACAAACTGGCAAAAAAAGATCTCCCTACCCCTCACGACCTTTACATTTTAAAAAATTTCACAGGAAGAGAGCTTTCGCTGCTACTCACAAAACTCAGCACAATATAAATATCTTTTGGAAGGCAATCACCAGTGTCACAGCAAGAGGAGTCTCTCTGACCTTAACATTCACTGCTTTGAACTTTCTATGGTTTTATAAATTCAACACCAGTCATAAAAATGAAACAGCAGAAAGTGAGAGAATTGCATTTTAAGCTATGTGATTTATATAAAAAAAAATCCTAGAAGATACATGTTTCAGAAACATCATTTCTCTCTACAGCTGAGGAACTCGGTAATCCACCTAAGTTGCTGTTTATCATCTCAAGAGTGAAGACTCATGTAGGAGCCAGTCTGAGATTTCAAGCACCTTACAAGGAAGGTATTTTCAGTCAGGATTTTGTTTTTATTGTTTTGGGGTTAGAATTTTTTTTTTTTTTTTTTTTTGTAGATAGTGTCCTCAGGAGGTCACCACAAAATAAATAAGAAAATACACAGCTACCACCTGTGTTTCTCAGTCTGTCCTCCAGTGGATGAGCACTCCAGTCCTGAATGTCAACGTATTTCAAAAATGCCACCGTCCAGCTCCACCAACAGGATACATATTTCAAGTTTATCATTTACCTGTCTGACAGAGAAATACTACTCTCTCATTTCAGCCAGGGAATTTGCAAAAGCTTCTCAATCTTCTACTTCACTTCCATATGTAATATTCTATTTCTGGTTTCACAGAAAATACATACTGATTTGTACCTTACCATGAATTTTTCTGTTCCCAATACACATGTAAATTCATTCTTGTGCAAGCTATTTGGATATACCTAATAGAAGATATTTTTTAGGGAACAATCACACATTAGCAAGAACACAGAGCAGATGACAACTCCAACAAAATGTTTTTCTGGTTGTTTCCTTTGAGTGTGAAAACTTTGAGACAAAGTTGCTAACAATAAAACAAGAAATATTATACATTGTCCTGAGAACACACTGCCAAATGTACGAATATGCCACCAATTCCAACGTAAAAGAATCAAAAAGCAACACCAGTGAATGAAGTTACATCTGCCCAAACATACCGTGGTACGAAGGAATTAGTGAAAGAAAAAAAAAACAGCAAAAAAAGAAATCCTAAACCTTGGATTTCCTGCTTTTCAGCAATGCAGTAATGGTGTCTCACCAAAACATTTGTTTCTGTTCCTGCTTTTAACAGATTTGCAAAACGAAGACTATGTATGCCACGCTGCTAATAAAAAGAACAACTATGAATTCCTCAGTAGTTTAATAATAAACCCTTGTTCATTGTTTTAAAAATAGCATGCTTAAAAATAGACAAATACTAACTTCAAGAATTTGCCTTAAATATTTCATTGGCACCTTTTTTAACATTTCTCACTGGAATGCTGCTAAGCTTCAGAGGACAATTTGCATCAAACATTTAGATGCTAGTTTATGAACCAATAATTCATACCCCCCTGTAGTAAATAACTTCTTCTAGGCAGAACTGAACCATATTTATGTACCCATACTGTTCATAGGGCATGCACAAACTTGTGAAATGACAAAGACAGAAGTATACAGAACACTACTAGAAATCCTTTCCAGCCCTCTGCCAGAGTTGTTTTTAATTTGTAATTTCCATACCATTTTTTCATCTAAGCATTAACATTTCCATCGCCAGGATCCCATATATCATTGCCTTACATTGACACCTGCTGGAAGTGACTGGGATTGTAAAACAGCCTTTTTTCCATCATTTGGTGTCTAATTTAACTCCACAGGCAGACCAACAACAATTCTGCTTTCAGTAAGATGCACACAAGATACCTGAGAAAACAGCAGCATGCTAAAAAACAATAAGTCTAATATTAAGGTATGCAAAAAATCCCAAGACTATCACTGCATAGACTCTCAATCAGAAAATATATTTCAGTAACAGCTTTTGAGAAGGTTTTTACTACCTCTTGGGTAGGTTTAAACTCTTCAAGTTAGGTTCTCACTCTAATTAGCAAATAATTATTACTGCAATATTCGCTAGATAGTTCTTGTTTGATAAATATCCTTATAAACAGTTTATATACAAAAATGTGACTAAACAGGTTTAAAGCACTTTTACTTTCCTTGCCTTTATTAAAAAACAAAATCCATGCCTATCCACTAATAAAAGATTTGTGTTATTCACAAAAGCAAGCAGAGATCTTCACTGATAGAATTGACAAAGACAAGTAACTGAGGCACGCTGGATAAAATAGCTTGGATGTACACAAACTACTCTCTATCATTCTTCACAATGTAGATGCACCTCTACAGCTTTGTAAACAGAAGCACATTGAAAGACCCACGTGAAAATGATGCGCTTTTCCCCATATGCTAGAAACTCCACTGTTACAAAATAAATACCGCATTACATCCTCTTCTTACTTCCAAGCTCGATCATAAAGGTAAGATCTTTTTTACTTTATGTAGTTTTTGTATTTCTCATAATACACATCTCTCATAAAATGCATTTTGGATTGAAGCAAGCATGAGGAGTGAGAGTAGCTTTGCTTAATCACTGGAACAAGAACTGGGCTCCTGAGCGCGATCACACATTTGGGTCCTCACTTTGTATACAAACACTTGGGGCACCTTACAGCTGCCCGTGTTTTTCTGGTGAAAATAACACAAGCAGCAAGAATAAAAAACAAGTTCAAAGGCAGTCAAATAGAGTTTATATATGGTATGTCAGCACACAGCTGAAGATCTCTCCAATTTTATATTCTGTCAAAGTCACAAAGCTGGATCCTTGCATTAACATCCAATAGTACACCACAGTACGACCGCTCCATGCAGGATCCAACACTGAGGGTTATTAACTTATCGACTTTACATATGACAGTTGTTTTTTTATTTTTTATTTTATTTTCAGCTGGTGAGCTTTTAACCTGCTTAAAAAGCTTAGTTTCACTAGGTAGCTTAGATCATTACCACAGTATTGAAGTTCTCAACTACTGCAGTTGTGCAAAAACACTAAAACTGTGGAACAGTCTTGGTGGAAGCAAAAACAGTCAGCCACCAAAACAAGCAACAGCAAAAACACTGAAATGAGGGGCAGTCTGTGTCAACATGCTTTTCATGCAACTTTATTTTTCTTCTCTTTTTATTATTATTTTTTTAATTTCTGAAAGAACTAAATACTGGCAGGTGATGTCAAAATTTCTTGGCTGCATATTAGTCTGCTGAACTTATTCCTGATAAGTTTCATTAAGCTCAAAAGCAAAAACACTGGGCTTTATTATTATATAATGCAGTTCTTCACAATGGGTACCTAGGAGTTAAAGTACTGCATTTATCAAGAATTAACCAACTCCTTTGGCAAAGTAGATGTGGTAGCATGCATTTTACAAAGGATAACTGAACATTAACAGTTTTCTTCCAGACACAATTGGTAAACAATATAGAATTTAAAAAAAAAATTGTATTACTAATTGACAAGCACTTTTTTTTGGTAAAATATTTCTTTAACAAAACATGCACATGAGAACATGGCAGGCTTTAGAAACACACTATGTAGCTTAGATACTTCTGACACTCCCGTCATCATGACTTTTTAATCCCAAAAAAAAAAAAAAAGATAAAAGAGTTAGCATTAGGTACTCTCAAGATTCAGATCTTGCGTTTCTTACCTTACACAGCTTCTGGTAGCGTGGAGAAGAAACTGCCATCCTTTGTAAACGATGCAACAACACCACAACTTTCTGCAGAGATGTTCTCACCACAGCCATCATTTTAAGTTTGCCACACTTCTGAAGACACCTCAGAATTTGCATTATAAATGAAGAGCAACTATCATTTCCTCCCGGTCACTGGACAATGATTTGCCAGCTTTCTGAGCATGCTCTCTACCAGGACTGCTTTTGAGAGCTACAGGCTTTACAGGCTTCAAAGGCAAAGCAGTTTGATACAGCATAAGTTTCTCTCTCAAAATAACACCAAGAAGCAAATGCACGGGGAAAAAAAAAAAAAATTATTCACAGATTTGTCTAACCAGTACTGCTCAGCTCTGCCCGTGCAGAGAGTAAATGAAGTTGTTGATGAGCTGAGTATCTGCCACCATTCAGGAATGCACTAAATAGCCAGGAAAGGTTATTAATTTAAGCACGAAAGCTGCAGAAACAAGAAAGGAATTCCTTTGGGAAGTCAGCTCCAGTGTGTCACTACGGTCGCTCTCCGTCAGTAGCTGCTTTCGATCGGCAGACTGAGCATTTGCTCCCTCACTCTGGCAAAGGATGCTCTCGCTCTCAGCCTGAACGCAGCTCTGGCAGAGCTGTAGTGAGTGAATAACAGACTGTGTTATAAATCTTCCGAGAGGAGCAGAGGGATACCTGCCCTAATTATATCAGCCATACGCTAAAGACTAATAAATCACACGGGCGCTTCTCAAAACTAGATTATCCAATACAAAAGGAAAAAACGGCAGGGGGTAAACCTCTCTGCTATGAAAACTCTCCTAAAGCCAATTTAGTCAAAGAGATCTCAGAGGATTCTCACTCACATCAGAAAGTAGAAATAGCTTTCTGGAGCCATTTCCAATTTAAGTCTTTCCGTGAATGACTTATTAGGATAAGAAAGAAGGGTTTTGGCAAAGAGAAAGCATACAGTCATGCCACCGCCCCTTTTCTAGCCATCCTTGAATCCAAAGAGCTAACATCATTTTCATGTTTTTCCCATGACAAAGCAGAATTATTTCAGCCAGCTAAGGATGGCAGTAGGACATTCACAAGCATGGAAGTGTTTTGCTACCAGTGGGAGACTCCCAATGCAGTACAGCCAAACACCCCTAGGTGTGGTGGTTCTGCAGCATTAAGCATTACCACAGACGGCTATTTCTTGCTCCTTCCAAAGGTGACATGATCAATCCAGTTAAAGCTGCATCAGAGGGGCTGCTGTAGCAAACATTTAGGGACACCTTCATCAGCCCCACAGGTGGCAGAACAGGGAGTAAACAGTGGATGACCGTCTCAGCACAGATTAGATATTACAGTATCAGGGAAAACTGATCCAAACCATATAGTCTTCTCAAGCCCATCAGGAATGAAGTATTTACCACAAATTGATTACATGACATAGCTTCTGCCAAACAAGATCAAAAGGGGCAAATAAACAAAGGAAACAACATCAAGTCTGATGCACGCTCTCTGCAATCAAATCAAAAACTCAATGAAAAAGTCCCCTGCCCAAATACATTAAGTCAACAGGTATCAAGAAAAACAGGAAGTTATTACGTATATTCTTAGCCTGGGGCTTTGACTATCCTTCCCCTCTCTTGGGGTTGTTAAAATATCTGCATCTTCAGTCTTTCTGGACAAATAACAGGGCACAAGGAACTATGGAATGAGAAATACTAAAAATATAAGAATAAAAAAAAATGCTGAGTTTTTTCTATGACAGCCCTACAAAAGACTCAAACCACTACTTCCATGAGAAAAATTAAACATACTGTATAAGGAATGTGATAATTCTTACTGCAAGCTTGAAATTTCATCCAAATAAAAACCTAAATGTAATTCATTTGTTTACTCACAAGTCAAATGCTTTTGTTCAACATTATTGTAAATTCAATGCATACCACATTTCAAAGCATATCACATTTATGTCTGAATTCGGAATCTAAAGACCCTAATACAAGAAACTGTATTATTTAATGTGTATATTGCCACATGAACATGTACACACACATTTCAAGCACATCAGTCAGCATAGCATGGAGCACTAAGTCTGACAAGTTCGTGTGCTCTTAGATACTTCACAGCTTAGATATCAGTGCTTAATACATTGCTGCACCTCTTCTTAGGTGCTTTCCAGCTAAGAGGATGAGCATCAGGTGCAGATTCTTCATATGACAGGTTCAAATACTGTTCCCATCCAATTCTATCAACATACCTTTTCATCCTGATTTTTTGTTTTTAAGAAATTAATATTTTTAACAGTCTACGTACACCAACTTGTTCTCCATGTTTTATTCTGTCCTGTCTCTGTTTTGTTCCTGATCTCTCCAGCACCAGCTTCGTCATTTTGATGAAGCAGACCACTCATTCAGCTCTGTATTTACAAATCTTACTACCTGCATCCTCCACCTCAGACTCAGCTTTTTCCCTCATCTCCACCACTCAGATGAGCTATTCCCATGTACTCTTTTGCTTCTGGTTTTACACCTACTCTCCTCTAGCACTACAAGTTTGTTCCTTTAGCTTTCCAGCTCTAGCCTACCATCATTAGCCAACACGCTACTAATAAACATTTTTTGAAGAAATCTAATACATAAGCTTGAACCAAACATTGAGACAAACACAGCCCAGGACTAGTCATGTTACTTTTAATCTACAATAAAAATATATGATTAGAATCATTTGAACATCTTTACACCCGTAGGCACAGCTCTTCACTTGCACTATCCCAGAGTTATTTCTATTTCTTAGTCCATTTTCTGCATCTTGCTTCAAATTAGGTTTTAACCTCTTTCAGGTGGCTGCTAAACATTTTGGAAATAGGGACCAACACAGACCAGGGTGTTCCAGCACTAATCTGAAAGGAAAGCCTTTCACAATATTTTGATACTGACAGAATGCATTAAAAAGACTGACGCTATAACTGCAAACTTCCTCTCTTTAAAGAAATACATCACCTCGTGCCTCACTCAAAATAGGAATCATTTGTATAGCACTGCTGCTAACCTCATGTTGCAATGGAAGTCAGAGAAGGCTTCGACAGTCCCCAGATCACTGACTCCACTACAGCATGACCTGAGCTGCAGCCAAACAAGTTAGCCCTAAAATGCAACGGACAACAGTTTCACCCCCTCCTGCTCCACACACGCTCTACTTTAACAGAACATCTTTTCTTGAAAATACATGACATACAGTAACAAAAAATAACCCATCATGTTTTGTCTGCTGTCAGCATATTTAACCTACAATTTATCACATTCTATGATAATAGAAAAATTTAACTCAGTGCATAAGTCTTTGGGGCAGCAGCATCTTCACAGAGCAGCAAAAGTTACAAGCCCTGCATTATTATAACCATTCAGGAGAAATGTTTCTTCACATACTCAGCAAACTACCAAGGGAACAGTGCTATTTTATACCTCAACAGGTGGAAAAAACACAGGAAATGACCTCTGGTTAATCAGATATTAACCTTAAGAACTTGCAAGGGAGCCTTCTGTGTTTTGTTTGTTTGTGGGGTTGCCTTTTTGTTGTTCTTTGTTTGCTTTAAAAAAAAAAAAAAGTACAGCAAAAAGTTACAGCTTTTTTTTTTTTTTTTCCCCTCCTAAGTCCACTTCAACAAATATTTGGAAACTGAAATGTTGATTTTGGAGTGTTTGCCAGTGATGTGAGATGGATGTTTCAGTTATATTTAAAGTGACATTGAAAGTTTGTAGAAGAAAAAAGTTCATTTCGGAAGCTATTATGCTATGATAGCCTTTGACATCTGAGGTGCTCTACTTACTTTGGTAGTTGAAAATATTATATAAAGCTGTGGGTAAGTTAAGTAATTATATTTCATCTACACAGTTTATAGAAGTCATACAAAAAGACAGAAAATGCCAGTTAAGGGAATGCTGTACAAGCAGAGGCCATGCCCAAGCACCTGCACCTCCCTTCTGAAGGGTTACAGGCCAGGACAACTGGTATGAGCAAGGGCTGGTGATAGACCTCTCCACACGGCAGACAGTCTCATCCAACAGTTCTCCCCTCACATGGCACTACTCTGGCAATTTCAACCAGACTGCAGCACAACAAAAGCAGAAACAATCCTCCATGACCACGGTGCTTCACAGCTGCATATAGCCAACAGCAGTAAATTGCAAAATAACAGCTTTTTCTTGGTATCAGAGAAACACATCTCATCTCTACAGAGGAGTTACCTGGCTGACCATAATCATCTTCCACAGACACAAGCCTCCACCATATACTATTCTCTTCTTTATGATCACAGTCAGTAGTTTGCTATCAGGTACTTTAAACTGTCTCATTTCATTTAAATTTAATGCAGATATGTTCAGATTAAGAGCACTACTGATAGCAGAACCTTTTATTTTTTTCCTGTTATGTGCTGTTCAAACACAATGAATTTAGACCACAGAATATATTACTCCAAACCCAGAGCACAGAACTTGATAGCTGATCTAGCCTCCCAGTTTTGTGCATGTCAGAATAACTATGCTAAATAAGGCAAACTAATTGAAGTTAAAATATATATTAAAACATTCAGGAGAACGATGACACATGGAAGTGTTCGCATCTGGTAAACAAGACGACAAAGGAAATTCCTGCATCGTAAAAACACAAAATACTGTGACGCCCAACTTTTTCCCTCCACAGATCCAAATACGTTAATTTTAAGAAGAGCTGTCAGGTCTCCGAACTCTTTATTCCTGTTTTCCCTCAATGCATTGAATCCTTAATGAAGGCTGAGCCCAGCTTCTCTTTCTCCTTCCTACACTTCCTGAATACAGTCACCATCCAGGTACACTTAAGAGATGTCCACTCTTAACACGCATTTCAAAACCTTAAGGAAAATACCTGCTTCCTTCACACACCTGACTTCTAAGACGGTGTTTGTAAGTACTACCCAACAGGCTGCAGGTTCCCCCTCTCCAAAGGGTGAAACTAGCTTTCCTTCATAACATTTGCCATCAAGAGAAAGCACAAGACCAGCAGTTTCNGTCCTGAGCAATGTTCTCACGCCGGGATGCATCTGCAAGAACATTAACTGTCGTCTCTGCCTCCTGAAGCCACTTGAGGAAGCCTTCCAGATCCTTGCGTGAGGCCTGCACTGTCTTCAGCTCCATCTCCAAGAAATTCTGCCTATCAACAGCTCTGAAAACAGGACAGCAAGAGTCAGAATGTCCCATCAGTATTATACACATCATAATGAAACTACTAAAAGGTCATCTGAAACTTCGCTTTATTAAGAAACTATACATTTGTGGCAGCATGTTTTACTGTTTATACCACTGTTTCACTGTTACTCTGCTTATTGTATCTATAGTCACCAACAGATGTTCTAAACTTGTTACATGCTTTTAAAGAATGCAGGTGGAATCATCAAAATTCTCTTCTTTTTTTTTTTTTTTTTTTTTTGAGTATTACCATCACATGCTTATGCTGCTCTAATGGTAGAAGTTATTCCTCTCCTGTTTTCCCTAGGTTTTCTTTTACTCCCTGATGTACTGTGGCAAAAGCATTGCTCGGCAGTATCACGGAACCCCTGTTTAGAATCCTGAAAGCCAGTGATAGCTAAAATGTTATTTGAAAAGAAGCTCCAGATGTTCAGTACCATTCACCACGAGGTTTCAAAGCAGGTACTCCAGTTTACCAGCGCATCAGAAAAGACAGATGCAAGGAAAAGTCATGTTCTTACTGCCGTTGTAGGAAAATCTGATCCAACCTCAGTTCTGTCAGGCTTATATTTCCAAATATTAGCGTAAACAGCTGAATTTTCTAGAAACTACTTGCAGTAAGATAGAGTTGCAACCTTAATGTTAGAAGCTTAGATTTTATGTCACTTAATTCCTTTATTCAAAATGAGATTTTGTGAATCATTCCTGACTTCATGCCTCTTCAAGTTCTGGCTACTGGCAAATGAGCAGCATGAAAAGCAGCCTTCATTCAGAGACTTGATGTTTCGGCATGCTTTGCCCCCTCTTGAGGAAAAAGAATAAATAGCATGCTAGGGATGACTAAACGTTTGACAAGTATACTGTCTAGAAAAAATAACAAGCACCAGCTCAAAAATTAGAGCACACCAAGGAACTGTAAGGAAAAGCGTAAAGCAAAAGCACTTTTGAGCTCTGACTTCAAAACTCTCTCACTCTGCAGGGATTTTCTTCCCTAGCAGGGGGTTAAGGCCAAAGGTGGCAGAACAGGAGTGACAACAGGAAGAACAGACTGATAATAAGGGTGACCTTCAAAGAAAGAGAAAAGCCCCAAAGGATGAAACACTAAGTGACCCAGATCTCTAAGTGCTGATGTACTAGATGGAAATGGAGACAACCTGAAGTTTGCAGCTAATAACACTCATTGAATAATGTAATCTTCAGCCCAAAGATTCAGTTTCTCAAAACTTTCTGCCTGGTTGAAATTAAAGCAACAAACAAAATCCTATTACAGTAGCATTGCTGTCATGATACTTGAATTAAAGCTGAAAATCATTCCTTACACTAAGCATGCATTCCAGCAGCATAAATTAACAGACTTACAATTAATTGTCTAAGATTACATGGGAGCTTTTAAGGAGGACCTGCATAGCAGTAGTGAGAAACAGTTTTATGGAGCAGACCCAAATACTTCCATTTCATTCCAGTAAAGGCCTCAAAAGTAAAACAGAAGTTGATGGAGAACTCTGTACTGCAGATTAACTACTTCCCCGTGCCAAAAGATTATTTGGATTCTCAAAGAATTCTAATACAACTAGAACAGTCTCAGAAAGACAGAGTCTATCCAGTAAGGCAAGAAATAAAAATAAAGAGAATCTGCAGAAACCTATATAACCGCAGCTAACTTCACTTAATTCAGTGATAGTGGAGAAGGACTAAGCAAATGCTTTTAGCAATGTCCAAGAAAAAACAAATTTGTATCTGTAGCATTTAAGCTTTCATGGCACTGTTTCACGTTTCTGTCCCACACAATTATTTTTCAGATTTAAACTAAAGATCTATAATGCATATTTGTGTCTGATCAAAAGAAAGTCACGGAAGAACATCCAAGACAGTCTAGACAGCAACTACAATCTACTGCTGAGGCAGCAGAAGTACACAGAACCACTACAGTTTCACCCTGAAATATAAAAACTGTAAATAAATAGAATATTCAATTTACACAATGCCAAGCTGCTCTTAACACTAAGATTTTCCCTTCAACTTTCTATTCCATGACTAGCCTTCCTGAATGCATTCTTGTGGTACTATTCAGGACTGATTATCCCAGGTAATGCTACTATGGCCCACTTCTGCAATCTCCAGATACAGGTATTGCCAGAACTGGTATTTTAAAGCATTATGCTGTAAACAGAGATCTACACTTATAGAAGCCATAGGACATGTATCCTGCAGGTACAATCCTTGTCTGTCCAGAGATCTGCAACAAGAAGCCATCCTTAGCACTCAGGGTTCACTAATATTTTTGTTTATTGCATTTAAAGCCAAAGATAAAAACCTTCTTTCCTTGGGAAAGGTGCTTTCACTGCACACTCTCCCCTATTAACTCTGTTCTGCTCCACAGGGTTACAGAGAGCAGCTCCATGCTCTGGCTACCCACTGGTTTCCTGAGTTCTCCTGTATGTTCTGCTGCGAGTTAAAAAACAAAGCAGATACCCATCTTCCTAAGGCTGCAGTGTAGCAGCCCCAGTGATAACTGTGGAGCTTCAGTTATACACAACAGAACACAAGTGCTTACTATTCCAGACTTTAAGCAGATTCAAAGATAATTAGAGGCTTCCAGTCAGGAGCTCTTCCCTCTGATCGCCTGCTCTGACACAGGTGGCTACTTTTATGCTAGCTCTAGTCAAAACTCTGCCAAGTTTGAATTTGAATGAAACTACTACAGAGCTGCAGTCTAACGGTACGGCTACAAGGAGATGTTTCTCATCTCCCTCTACTTGCATATCTATTCCCAGATGTCATCACAGCAAATTCAGATGAAGTTAATGGCATTTTTGGGAAAAAAAAATTAGTTTACTCTGAGGAACTGTGAGAGAATCTGATGGTCATCATGCTGCAGACTCAACCTTAATTCAAATGAATGGTCAGGAAGGGTCATTTCATGGAAGAACCTAGTTATGAGGTCAGAAAGTAACATGCAGAAAGTAAAAAGCTAAGAAGTTTTTGTCATGTATCGAAGTCATTCCCACTGTCTACTGGAAGTTCCACTGAAGAGCTATGAAAAGGGGACATCCACACCAGATCAAAGAATTATGAAATATTTTAGTCACATGTAAACTGTGTCTTAGATGTCTCCAACCATTTTGAGAGAGAATAAAAACTTATTCATCTCTAATGATCACACAGAATGAGCCATATAAACTTGCACCTATTCTGCACCTCATCTTTCCATGGAAATAACCAGGAAACCAGATGTATAAGACTCACTGCGAGATCAAAAGCAGAGAACTACAAAGATATCACTTTCCTCCAAAGAAGGATAACACGACAATATATTCTTCTTCCTTAATTACCTTTGAAGCCTACTGCTTGCCACTGTGAAGTTCTCCTCCTCTTATTTCCTAGGACATATCATCAGCTACAAAGGCCTTATTACCTAGGACTCTTATCCAACTAATTGACAGGTCATTACAAAAGCAGTTTCCCCTTTTGCATGCACATATACTGGGGATGCCAAAAACATTTTACATGTTTGAAAGAGCTGTTCTCTCTGTATTACTTTTCAAAGTTGAACTGAATTACGATAGTGATGAGTAGCATGACATTTGCTCAAAAGATGGCATTAATCAAATGAATGCCAGCATGAGCATGTGACAGGCAGGGCAGTCAGAGAAAATGGTGGGAGCACGGCAGTAGTTCACCATAATCAGAAGTGTCTGGACGCTGCTGGTAACCACTTGGAGCACCTCTTGTAAGTGCAGAAGTCAAACATCACCTGTACTCATCTTTTGTCATCAGTATATATTGAGTACTGCAATTTTAATGCAGCTTTTTCCTTTCTTAAAATGTACATATATATTTTTGGCACCCTCTGTATACATGCATACATACAGACTTTGGTTGTCATTTACACCATTCTCATGTATATAGGATGAACTCTCTCTTCTTCTTCTTGTCCCTCTTCTTCTTGTCCCTCTAACCACAAAACATAATGCCAGCAGATTTAAAAGACAATGACAGACATTAGTCTAATCTTAATTGTTTATAAAATACTGAAGATTTTTTGCAGCAATTAGACTACCTTAGCACAAAAAAAATACTATGCATAGGAAAATACATGAAACCTTACTTTCAGTAAGAGGTTTGGACTACTTATTTGTGAACGTGTCTTAATAGAGGATGAGTAGAAAGAAGTTTCAAGTCTCAGTTCCTATAGATCAAATGCTTTCTAGAAGGGAGCTCAGACTAATTGCATTCAGAAACACAAAGTGCAGCCCTGTTCAAGAAAAGTTTCCATGAGATGAAAGGCCTCCAATGAATTAATGTGTTGGAAGACAGAGCTGAACACTTACAGCCTTGTGAAAAGAAAGCACACCAACAAACTACAAATATATTGAGCATACAAACATCATGGTACAGGAAGAATTGCTCAAAGACCTTTAGAGAAAAACAGTGACAGGAACACCTGAGAACAAATATGACAGAAGCACCTTTTTTAAAAATCTTATTTTTAAGCATAGAATTGGAAGTCATACAGAAGCCTTCCATAGTAAACTCTGGGAATGTCCATCACTGAAATTCAGCTTCACTATAACTGATTAAATCACAATCATAGAGCCAAATGCTGCAGCAAATTAAGTGTACAGAGAAGAGACTAACAGGTGTAAATCATAAACTTGTATCCTGTGTTTAAGACAAACAGCTAGATACATAAGGAAAATGTAACTAATCACCTTTGGTTCAGGTTAACCCAGCACGTGTTCATTTGGTCAGTGGTTTCCTTCACTCTCCTTGTATCATCATCACGATACTCTCGAAGAAGTTTATTGGAAAGATCATTGAATGCAGCTACCGTGATGTCACCTCTGTGCAAATCCTGTACTAACAACTAAAATGAGACAGAGTAAATAAAAATCAGACTGTTTTTTCATACTACGCATTTCATCATTATAAAGCCTTTTTTGCCTTTTTTTTTTTTAAAAAAAAAAGTGCACATCCCTTTTCTAGAATATAGTTCCTTTTAAAACTGAAAATCTATTAGATAATAAGCATCCTGGCAATGAACCAAAACACAAGTAAGTGAGAAAAAATGATATTGCTAGATCCACCAGGGACCAGAAAAACCCTCCGTGTTTTATTTGCAATAGAAGTAAAAATACTTCTACATTTTTAGCAGTGTGAATAAATTTAAATTACACTCACAGTGATACAACCAACAAATCTCAATGTACATTGTCCTTAAAGAGTTTTGAACACAGGATTATTTCTAAAAGTATATTTAAATTTATTAAAGAAAAGAGTTGCATCTTTTGATCTCTGTACTATATGTCTGGCACAGGACTACATTCACTTAAGACAGCAAAGAGGCAGGCCTACTAGGTTGTTTCCAATTCCGTGCTCATGAAGGCCAGGCAATGAAAAGCATGCAATTTAACTGCTTACTGAAATAGCTCTAGGTCAGCGAGAAATTCTCATTATTATACTCCCTGCTTCTTTCCATAGCCAGCAGAACCGCTACATTGAACCCTTGTGAATACAGGTACACACACACTTTTAAAAAGCCTACTAAAACCTTTTCTAAGTTTTGTACTGAGCAGAGCCCCTCCTCAATGATTTGTCTCTTTAGTTCTCATCCTGAGCCTCCCACAGCCTGACCTTTATCAGACAGCCAGGACAGAGAACATCAGACTTGTTGGTTTATCACAGCACATTCACTGTGAAATGAAAAGTAGCTCATACTGCATGGGATTAGGGGGGCAAAAAAGAGTTGAATATGCTTGCAGTCCATCCAAAGTGAAATTCAGGATAATTTTAAATAATTTTGTCTGTACCTGGATTTACAGAACTATTGTTAACAGGTTTCTGTGCAATAACACATGCTACATTCCGTGGTTGTATGATCAAACTTTTATCAATATGAGTTTCAAATTTTTTGCACAGCATCATTTATTGGATTATACAAGGCTCATCTCAGTTACAGCCACCAAAAGACACACATGCATAGATGCCACCCGTTTCCCTCCCAGAAAGCAATTCTCAGGAAGTCTGATTAAAAAAGAGACAGAGAAACAATTTAGACCATAGAATGCCCAAAACCACAGAACTGCCACATCAGTCTTACAACTACATCTTACTTTCAGACATCAGATGAATCCAAGAGCATTACACAGACTGAGAAGTCAACTGCAGAAGGACTTACCTTGTTATCTGAAACCTGTTTGGCAAGCACCTCTTTTGGGGCCTGCTGGAGCATACGCAGACGGATCTCACACTGCTCCATGAGGTGCTCCATTTCTTTCCTCTGCTCATCCCACTGTATGCTGTCTGTCAGCATGTACTTTAGCTGCTGCTGCCGTACCTCCACACCATGCTGGGTATTGTCCCACTGGCTCTTCACCTTCTCCACTGCAGGAGACAATGCAGAAAATTAGAAACCAGAGACAAGAAACCAAGTAGCTGTAACTACCACTTACGTCTCAGGACAAGAGACAATAATGTACCTCATTCTCAGATACAGTCACTTCAACGTTCTGCATTTTATTTCCGTATGGAATTTATATATTCATGCAAACAAACAAAAAAAGCAGGCGTTTGGCTCCCTCTTGTTTAAGCAGGTCAGCATACAGGTAACAACTATTTCTGTAAGGCTCCAAAGGCAATACACCTTCAGTTTTCACAAACACACACATGGGAAGCAGATCCACTGCAGCTGCACTGCAGAGATGCCACCAGCAGAGTCCCAGGGAGCACCAGGGCAGGGTGAGGGCCGTGCCAGCAAGCAACCTTTGTGCACTTGCAAAATGAACTAAGATTACTGACCAGTGTGTGTGTTGAAAGCAGTCTAGTGGTACCTGCACTACAACTTTGGTAAGGCAGGAACACTCCAGTACCAACCTGCTTTAGCACTTGTATTCCACCACAGGTTTCTACTGGCTTGTGTAGGTTACCCAACAACACAAAAGAGAAGTTATTGATCTCACCCCATTTCCTTCAGGTACCACACTCCTCTCTCAATGAATACAGTTACATTAGACAATCATTAAACAAGCTCTAACCTTTAATAAACAAAGCATGAAAAAGAAAACATGACAGAAGCCTAGAGCAAAAAAAAAAAAAAAATAGCTTCAGGGAAAGTAGTGAGTCTGCCTGACAGAAAGGAACGAGTATCATACTTTTTTCTTTATATTTACAGACCAATGAAAAAGGTATATTACTTGAGAGTCTACAGAGGTGGAAGTAGGTCTTCCCTATCACCAGTCATGACAGTTAGTAGCAACACGTTATATTATTTGAACTAAGGAATAAAATAGTAAATGTAAAAAAAAAAAGTAAGTTGGCTTTCTTGAGCACATCTGTATTCTCAGCAGCAAAAGGCAGGCAACAAGCAACACCTCGCATGTAGTTACCTTACTACTAAGTATGTCATTTTACTTTATTAGAAAACCAACATACTTGATGCTCAGGTTGCTGTAATCCTCTATGAAGTGAAAAATGCCATGGCTTGTGTTTAAGCTAAAACCACTGAAGTGAACTTCACCCTTTGTGCAGGTTGTTTTGATGTTTTGGTTTTTGTTTTATAAACCTTTTATGAACATCCAAAAATCATTTTGCTTGATCAGCTTGGGAAGATCTCTTACCTTTAAAAATACATGCAATAATACATTCACAGAGCTCTCAGACGTTGTCAGCAAAGCCACTTCGACAGAGTGGCTATAATTTTCTGGCATGATGTAAGTCATGCTGAATTGAATGAGAACTCAGAATAAAGCTTCAGTACTCCCAAAGCAATTTTTATTTAAAAATAATAAAAAAAAAAAAAAAAGGAAGAAAGATGCTACTATGTTGGATAAAGATTATGTTCAAAGGAAACACGCAGCTGCTGCGAGAGATCACTAATTTCACCAAAATAGCAAAAGCAAAAACAGCAGGAATGAAGAAAGGGTGTAACACTGCATGCCGGCTTATGAACTGTGGAGAAGTCTCCTATGCATTTAGGCTCACCACACAAAGCTGCAAAGAAAAACATCCCTGAGAAACAGCTGTCTACAATCGCAAGTTGGATTAAACAAACACATATTTGATGTTTCTGTAGTGTTATTGTTAAAGAATGAATACTTCTTGATTTGTGTCACAGATTTTTCCCTATGAAAGGTGAGGTTAACCTTACTCTCTGCCTGGATTAAAACTCATATCCTAATGGAATTATCTACTAACAAATATTTCCCTTCTCTTCATTCTCCACCAAAAAAGGACAGATAAATGGTGAAAATCTTGGTAGCCTCAAGGATCTGCCTGTGAAGAAAAACCTGACTACATGTTGGTTTTAATTCCTCACATATATTCAGTTATTGGGAAGGATGTTCCACAGAGTGAAACTTTCCTGTTTCTGTGTTCATAGCTATTTGAGTAATTAGGGTTCACCTAATGACACACAGCAGATTTACAGGAGTTTATAGGACATCTGTATACTCTGCAGTTTAAACAATGTATAAAGCAGTCCTGATCTTCACTTTTCTCCAGAGAAGAGCCAACTACTATAATGCCCCTATAACAGAATCACCATTGTCTTTACAGAGGTAACCTTAATTTTTGTTTGTTTGTTTCATAATAGGAAGCAAAATCCTCACACACATCTAGGATGTCTATTGGAAACTTCATTCATGGCAACATATGCAACTTCCCTGCTCCCATCTTCAGTGGGAAGTACTATCAGCGAACTCCACATAAGTTTTCAGAACAGAGCTCCTTTACTACTTGTTCACCTTTTGTGAGGAATGTTTTGCGACTGACCAGTTCTCCCTTGCTGACTGACTCTGCCGAACTACAACAGCTACTATCCCCCCCCTTTCTTTCCACCTGATCCCTGTCTCTGAGTGGCTGCAAAACTCAGGCCCACAAGTTCGGTTAGCTTCTTTGGATATAACTCCCCTACCAATTCATGGCTCCTATGAATCTCAGAGGCTGCCGTATCTATCATCAGACACTTTAATACACCCATTGGCTCTGTGAACAAGCCCTGTGGACACCAAAGTAATACATGTAGATGTAGCAAAGGAAATCTGCTGTGCAGAAAAAGTGAAATATCTTTCTACTGTTCCACAGATTCTCTTTCATTTTAGTAGCAGTATTTCCTGCTGTATGAATTTTCTAATCTTAGCAACTGGCAAAGCCTTAGGAGTTCAAAGAATACAACGTCCCTTGGTTTCTCATTGTGTCAGCTATGTGTTTTCCTTAAGTGCCAGTGAAAGAAATTTTGCAAGCATGTATTTTTATGTAAGTAACTGACTTAAAAGCTTTACTAACTCTCAGTCAACAATTTTAAGTTAGTCTCCTAAGCTGAAACATTCATACTTTTTACTAACTGTCCAGAGCTTGTGTAAAATAATTAGCTCTTATATCAAGAAGTAAAAATCCTTATCCCTGGATCTGTGTCAAAAACTCAAGTTTTTCATAGGATATTTAAGCAAAAAAAAAATGTATCCTTGCACCTTCAGAAAAACAAAACCTTTTTGCACCTTCAAAAAAACAAGTGGCAATGCTTCTTCAATGGATTTGCGTTAGTTGCTACAGTGAAAGCCATGTAAATGCTAAATTTTCAGTTTATTCAAGGAAGACAAATTCAGCTACATTCAAAACCAAGAGTTTAAGAAAAAAGGTATGAAGATAATTTTACCGTCATGGAAAATTTGCAAACACAAGTGGAGGAACTTACATTTTTCTGTGATCACTGTTCTAATATCTGAACTGGAAGTTTTATTTTTCAAATTTTGAGCCAATGTGAAAACAGAATCAAGCTGAGGGTGCCGCTGGTCCAGATCTGCCTTTGTTATCTGTTAAGAATTAGGATACACTTTTTAGGTACAAAAATAGGAATTTAGTTAACAACATCTGTATTACTTATACATAAAAGGAAACATCTATGACTCCAGCAACAGATGGCTGCTCCATCACTGTTATAACCCTTGAGCTGTCACAGTGTACAGCGCTGCTTTAAAATGCAAAAGTATTCTGAATTACAGCTGAAAATCCAGATGTGCAGGCTAACCTGTACAAACCACAGGGTTAACAACAGTTATTGCATGGTGTTTTCCAGTATCCATTTTTCAATCTCCCATAATTCATTTTCCTTTTTACCAAGCTCTGATATTTAGATATGCACACGAACTCACAGGGAGAAGGTGGAGGAACAGTCAGTAAGGACTGTGTATAAAACATGGCCATCGTTTCACTACAGCAGTGTACCAGAACCCCGTATCACAAGCACCAGACAGGTAAAAGAAAGTGTTTCAGTTAAAAGAAAGTTACTGTATATCATATTATTCTAACAAATTCCCAATGATGTTAGATACCACAGAAAGAGTTTAGCACTTTGGTTAGCTTGCAGCTCGTACTACGAGTTTCTCATCAGTTACTCCTGTTAACTGATATCAAGTCCAATGAAATGAACCTTAATGGTAGCTACATCTCACAAATGTGTGCTGTGACAAAGGGCAACAATAAGCTATCAAAAGAAAAACATTTACACCACAAGTATTTAGGTTACAAAATATAATCACTTTAACACATCTCTGGAAATCAGCTTAGACTAGTTACAGCATAAGAAAAATCTAGTGAAGAGATCGTTACAGAGTGAATCATAAAGGTCACCCTCCAATGACAGGGTGCTGAAGCTGCTCCAAAGGTTTCAGCATAAGTTAGCTATACATTACTTAAGATGACATTTGCAGTTCTTCTCTGTATACTTTGTTTAAATAAAATAAATAAATAGCAGTGTCTACCTCACATCTTGCTCACAAAAGGAGATAAGGGATTAACAAGAAATGGTAGATGGGAGAAGAGCATAATATCAACAGATTTTAAAGTGTAATTTGCTCGTTATGCACTTACTGAAGGGCTTTTTTGGTGTGGGTGTGGGTGTGTGTGTGTGTGTGTACACGTCTCTGTGTGTGTTTTGCTGTTGTTTTTTGTTTGTTATAACTCATTTTCATCCTGTACATTCAGTAAAGAGATTACAAGTATCTCCTAATTTTCCAAACCACTAGCCTTCACTAAACACATACTTTCATTCGTGCAATGGTCCGGTTGATCTCCTCAGCATTTCCCACAGTGACTATGTTCGACTTGAGCATCTGGTCAATCAATACCAACCATTCAGCCAGCTCAGTTGTAGTTCTATCCAGATCAGCAGGTGCAGAAATTTCCACAGCCTGCTGTGTCTGAACAGGAATTTCCAATGAAGAAGATACTAGCACCACCTTTTGGACATCTGAAAGAGTTTGGTGTTTCAGTTAAAGCAAAAAAAAAATCATGCATCCATGTATAATTCTGGGAATTACTTTTGGTAGTTTCTATAAACATGCAACAGCATCTACAAAAAACATACAGCAAATCTGCATTTTAAGCTTTTAAACCACAAGAAACTAAGTCATCACCATGTTTTTATGCTTGTTGTGCAGTTATTATTTCATTGCATGCCAAAGAGTTGCTCAAGTGAATCATCCATAATGCAACACAAATGAGAAGACAATTTGCAGAAGCAAACCAGCATTAACTGTAACAGAGTGATGCTAAACCTGCTTTGACATGAAAGGGAACTGATCTCTAAGAACATGAAACTGTTCTTTCATTGAAGGTGAATGTCTAAAATTGCCTTCACTTCTTGCATTATTTAGTAGAAACATTTTCCCATTCTTGTCTTAGAATTCAGCACAAATAAGTCAAGTTACTACAACAGATGCTTCACGGACTTGGTAATACACAGCTGTCCTGAAAAGGGACAGATGCCATAGCTCAGCCCCATCCTTTCTATCTGTTCGACCTGACACTGTAAAGAAGCAAGGAGGACTGAGCTGAATGGTAGGATTCTCTCCAGAAGCTGTGTTTTGTTGTGTTCTTGCTCCAAGAAAGCATCAAGTTAGACCAAGGTGGAGCACACACTTGCCTCAATCAATGAAAGACAGGAGCTTTGCTTAAGAAATGGCCTGTATGAGAGAAAAACAAGCTGAATCAGAGTTTGGAAAGGTGTCTGCATACATTTTCGTCCTCCATGGTTTTCTTTTGCTGTTGCTGAATTAACAAAAAAAGAGTTAATTNACCTGGTTTTCTACAATGGAGAGCAAGGCATCTTGTTTACACACTATCTGCTTGATTTCATGACAGCTTCCCTTACAAGGTTCAGAAAAATAACTAACTAGTAGATGGGAAAAGATCTACTAACCCAAAAATGCAGAATGTCATTTATAGGACTGCAGATAATCTGCATGCAGAAGACACTACACAAATACTTAGCTGTAGGGAAAGCTTCTACTGGATCTCAGTTACTAAAAGGCATGACCACAATGCACAAATCCACTGGAAAACAAACAGAGCTAGTTTCACTATTTTTTCCTGTACCTACAACACTGGCTCCTGAAGAGGACATGTACGTTTTACTAAACTATTCTTCCACTGCAACACATTAGGGGAATGCCAAAGGATATACCCCAAACCTGAACTGCAGCGTGACCTTTTCCCTAACTAGACATTCCCTTTCTCAGTAACATGAAGGCAGCCTCAAGCAACTGCAAACATTTCTCATTTCCACTTGTTTAAGCGCATAGGGAAGATTTTCATTTATGGATTGCTTTTTGACTACAAACAGCATTGAACTCGATACAATTAAGTACAAAGGCACTCACCAGAAGGCTTTGTCTGTGTAACGAGGGGAGGCTGCCCAACAAAAGCCTCCAGCTCCCTCACTCTGTCAGGCACTTCTCTGAACACCTACAGCCCAGCAGAGAGGAATAAAAATCATAAGAAAACCAACATTAATAGCAAAAATCCATGTATCTGAGCACAATGTTCTACACGTATGGTATGTCTCATATTTCAGTGAAGTTTATTGAAGTATAAAAATGCCAAGAGATGCTCAGTGTTTGTTTTTCCAAAGCCTTCCAGTATCTTACCTAAATCTTGGAGATAAATAAATGAACATTTGTAGATTGGTTGTTTACATGTTTTTTTGTTTTTTATTTTTTACTGGCCAATTATGACAGTCATGACTCACTGAGTGCACTTCAGAGGAATGCTGATATTTGTGGTCACCAGTGACATAAAAGTAAAGAAATAGGTAATTAAAAAAAAACTATTGTAGTGAAAACAAATTGTCCTGTAGTTTCTAGAATTCTAGTTTCTCGATTTCAAATTAATACATCAGTATTTGACTCAAGTGAAATTGGCTGGATGGTCACACTAAAAGAGCTGTGGTTGGCCACACCAGCAATCTCATCCAGCTGCTGACATGCTGGAGGGAAGAGATGCCATCCAGAGGGACCTGGACAGGCTGGAGAGGTGGGCCCAAGCAAACTTTGCGAAGTTCAACAAGGCCAACTGCATGGTCCTCAACCTCAGATGAGGCAATCCCAAAAATGGATGCAGGCTGGGCAATGAGTAGATTGAGAGCAGCCCTGAGAATATTGGCACTGACTTCAGAAAAACTGAACATGAGCCTGCAGCGTGCACTTTGAAGCCCAGAAGGCCAACCGCATCCAGGGCTGCATCAAAATGCTGAAGAAATACACACCTTATTCCACCTCACATTGAGGGACTGCAAGCTATCAGAAAGCTTGTTTTTTTCTTGAAGACTGACATTTTTATCCAGAATAACTTCACGTTCAATTCTGTTCAACCATTCCAGTTTGTCTCCCTGTACTTCCATCTCTTCACTTAAGACCTAAAAGGGACAGAAGAGTTTTGGACTGAAGTCAAATGCATAAATGTTTAAACAATAGCAGGCAGAAAAGGTTTTCCTTTCACTCCTATATTTAGAAACTTATTTTTAAATATGTAACAGAAGTTGTATGTTGTTTTATTTA
>VXAV01004684.1:314252-339747 GCA_013399715.1 Alectura lathami
CCAGAATATACACATGCATACACATGCACACACACTGATAGATCTTGCCTGTAATTCTCTTAAGTTTTCTTCATGGTTGAATGTAAATCTTGTGTCCAGAGCATTCTCTGCATTTTCCAACCAGCAACGCAGCTCATCAAGCTTCTTTCTGTAATCTATCAGCTGCTGATTCTCTCCTCTTAGCCTTAAAAAGGAAAACAAAAAAATGCCTGTGAACTTCTTCAGAGAACACCACATGCCAGTCCTGCACCTAATGCAATAGTTGCATGTTTTTCAGTGCTCTGAGAGCTTCACAGAATTCTGTCCACATCATTAAAATGCATGATGCTTTCTAATCAATACTACTGCCTTAAAAATAAATAAATTTCAGTTCCAAAGTCACAAAATAGACTTTGACAAGTTCTTCTTTAAGACCTACTCATTTTAAGCCACAACAAGAGTAATGTTTTTGAAAATATTAGAAATGTCTCTAGACCATCCACAGAAGAATTTCCTAAAGCGTACAAAGATTGACAGAAATTCTCAAATCAAAATAATTAAGAAAATTCTTATTTTCTTTTTAAATGTATCAGGAATGTTAAAAAAAAGTATAGCTATAACTTCCAAAATACCCACTATACATTCCAGGGATTAATGCTCACAGCTTTCTTTAACATTAAGAACAGAGGTAGGAACCTTGCACTCTCAGATGCACTGAAGATTTATGTGTTTATCTCAGAAAATCTCCCATTTTGATCTTCTGAAGGAAGTGTAAGGCTTCCTCACAAAGAATTTTCACCTTGTTCAGAAAATACCTAGTCAGCTTGATTAAATGGCTGCAAACACAGATCTAAAGCTTTTGTTTTGCAGTATTGTTCTCGACTTCCACAATACAGTTGTTTCAACTACCATATCTTTGACAATGCAAAAACAGAAAACAAGGTTATGTACTTGCAGTTTAGTCTCAGCCAGAGGACCTAGCTGAGTGTTCCTTCTGAAGAAAGTCTGGCTTAGCAATGAAATCATTTTGAAAACAAAGAAAAATGTTAAGACTTTGCAGTTGTCGTTTGGTGAGTTGTGTTAAACAATGACTTACTAAGCAGTCCATTGCAGCTGCATTTATGAGAAATTGGTTCCAAGAGAGTTCAAAAAAAAAAAAAAGGTCCAAATGTCAGGAAAATTCAGATAAATGACAGCATGCAGCAGAATGCACCGTCTCTCATAGAGTCTGCTGAATGAGATTCTCTTCATCGCATCTGGTCAGACATCCAAATTTCTGATTAACTTATTACCTCTGTTGTCTATCCATGATCTCAGCAGTGATTGCTTTCCAGCGCCTACTCAGTCCTGCCAGCTTCTCCTGCAGGAAGCTCCCATCTGTGGCAGAGAGTTTCTGTATGATCCCTTCCCCAGTTCTGTTCAGTGCCAGAACACTGGTCTGATGGCTGCTGACTCCCTCTTCAAGTTCCTGTCAGAAACGTAAGAGCCACACAGAATTTTATTACTGACCTGAAGTGACTTTGATCTATGGCTCATAAT
This sequence comes from Alectura lathami, assembly GCA_013399715.1. Taxonomy (NCBI): domain Eukaryota; kingdom Metazoa; phylum Chordata; class Aves; order Galliformes; family Megapodiidae; genus Alectura; species Alectura lathami. The sequence continues at coordinate 315,771 of VXAV01004684.1, forward strand.
ATGCAGGATGAACCCTGGGTGCATATTATTTTACTAAAATAGGCACTCAAAGCTATCTTACTTAAAATTGGATGCTGTTGATTTAAGTTAAGAGTGTTATTAAATCTGGCTGAATTTTCTAATGAGTGTCATAAAAAGAGATAATCATACAGAATAGGCTGCCAAATACTACTTAGGATCACAAGAATTCATTTAAACCATCAGTGTTAGAATTCACACTCACTTTGGATTCCTTTCTAGTACTGCTAGCAGATGGTAGGACTTTTTTCAACCAGTTCTTCTCATAACCCATGGCCCTGACTATTCCTGTAACTGAACGGTATTTTAGCTAGGATAACTATGTCTGTGCTCCCCAGACAGCAAATCCATGAAACTGAACGAAGTTAGAAGATGTCAGTATCAAACTTTCGATTATCTCATAACAACTACAACAAGCTTACATTGTTAGGACAAACTTCTCTGCAGCTAGAACAGAAACAAAATAATTCAGGAAACAGATGGGAAACGCCGAAGAAAAAAAAAAAATCCAAGTAGCATCAAGGATAAGATGCAAACTATGCATCAGAGTAACACTTGCATAGCAATTCCTCACAAAGCAACAAAAAANTTTTAAAAAAAAAAAAAAAAAAAAAAAAAAAAAAAAAAAAAAAAGATGTTTCAAGTTGTGCTTTCTTCTTATTATTTAGCAGGGAGAAGCTTAGCTAAACAAAACAGTCTGCTCTTCCATTACAAGGATCCAGAAAAACATCAGGTAAGAAATTGCAGAACAGAATTCTGAAACAATCAAATCTAAGGCACCCATAATTGAAATCTTCTAATTTTCCAGATTGCTTATACAAGGCAGGATCATGCTAAATAAGTTAGTTAATAATATATAATTTGGTCATTTATAATTGACCATATTTGTTTTGTTTTTTAATTATGAGTAGGAAGTAACTGGTTTTCTTAGCTGATTAACATAGNNNNGGGTTTCTTAGCTGATTAACATAGTTCTAAAGCTGTAAAGAGACAACAAAAATGATGAATTATCTAATTAAGCCAAAACTGTTCAAAATAGAAGTTGTCATATGACAAGCAGGAGTTGTGGTCTTCCCCAAGAATCACTTTGAACTACAAATGAAAATGACATACTTGCAGTCTGATTTCAGATGGATACATCCACATAGAAAACTACAACTTTAGACAAAAATCTAGATTTTCCGGCTTGCCCAGTTTCTGCACATATCGTACATACCTGCTGATGCAGCCCAGCTGTCTGTAGATCCAGGCTGCCATCTGGACCACGGGCATCAGCTAACAATCCTTCGGCTTCCGTTATCCACTGGGAGGGGTCATTGAGATCACAGTGGAACTGCCTCCATGCTTCAATCGCTCTGTCAAAGCAACTACGAAAACAAAGCACTGAAAAATTATCCAACCGTTTAAGTAGGAAGATTAAAAATTTTTATTTAAGAATTTCATACAGCTTGCCTTGCAAAACAGAAAAGAACTAGCACATAGCCTGGATAATCGAGCCCCAGTACTAAAGGCTTCCTGTCATAGTAAGAGCTGGTAAAAGCCTACAGCACAACTTCCAGCTGAAGGGAAAAAGGGCAGTCCTAAGCAAACTTCTGTTTCTACCCCTTAAAAAATAAAGATTGATTAGCTGCATCAAATTGAGCTGCAGAACCTTTTTTTCTTTATTATAAAGCAGTTCAGATATCAGACAGTGTAAAACATGAAATATGATTAATTGCTCAGATTTATTTTTTTTTTAATTCATAAACCATGCAGTGCTGGTGCCTGGAATTTAATAAGTGAAGGTGATTTTCAATATACAGAAATGACTGTATTACCTGTAGACCTGCACTATGGAAATAGTAGTTCCATAATTTAATTACAAAATAATTTCCAACACATTTTGCTATTATTACCATCTTTAGAGTCTCAAATTAATGTGCAGCTTAGCTCAAAGGGCAACATTTTCCAGTATGGAAAAAGGCAGAATTACCACAATCAGGAAGTTATTTTTAAATTAAAGTGAGAGTTCTACAATGTTAATAAGCTAACAAAAAACTGTCCATGAATATCAAATAAGAAAACCGTGTCAGAAGAGCATAGAGAGGCTTGCTTTCAATTTGTTGATTGCTAACAAAATGGTACCATTAGGCAACAAGTAGGACAGGTGTCCCAGAGGACAGTGTTGTCTGAGACAACACAAGATCTACATCAGCCCTCACAGACTGGATAGCACCCCGTTCCAACCTAACAAAAATAGACCTCCTTGAGGACACAGGAGGCCACGTCTGCTAATCAGAGGGTCCTCACTGATGCGAGGGAAGACCTCATCTGCAGCCCATCATGTTTGTCTTAGGCAGTTCCAGCAGCAAAGACTTCAGTTACCGTGTATGTAACAGATGTAATCTGAAATTAGAGTCGTAACATCAAAGGTATCTGAAATCAAACTTTAAAGAGCTACATTACATCTATTTTCTTCAGTAATTAAATTCAGCAATCCCAGAGTTCTAACGCAATTATTTTTATCAGAATTGTATCTCATTTTTATCAAGGCTTATCCATATTTCCTGGCACATACAGGGCTTTTTTATGTTGTTATTATTCTCCACGTGATCTAATTCTAACAAAGAAAGCCAAAGAAAATCTCTACATAAATTTTTCTGACCCTATTTCCTACTTCTACTGCTTCCGTTTCTTGCACGTATCTTAGTGCAATACACTAGACAGACCTGCAGACTGACCCCAAGTCTCATTCTCCTTTTATTTCTCAGATACATTTTACAGACTTTAACTGAACACATTGTCTCATGATAGTATCTCATTTCACATTTAATGAGAAGAGATATTCCAAGTATTTAAAATAGTTTAAGAGAATACTTTAACAGCTTCCTTCAAAATGAAAATGTCTGAGGAAGCTTTGCACACATGACTTTTTCCAGAATTTAAAAACTTTACAAGGGGAACACTGAGATACAAAGCTTTCACTCCTGCAGTTTCAGCTCCCAGCCTAGAGCTACATCAGTATTTTGGGCACTGAGTTGGAGTTTCACTCCAGTTTTAAGACAGATGCAACTTGCTACAGTTTCACTACACAGACTGCCTTGGCTGAAAGGTAAAAGTGCCTAAGTCCCATCAGTACAGCACCAAGATTTGGCTGCGCCTGGCTTCTTCCACAGAAAAAGGCATGCACTTCCAAACCACAGCTCATTCCCAAATCACCAGCAAACACTTTTAGCTCTGCTGGAAAGTCTCCAGCAGAAGAAGCAGAACAAGCAAGCCAGCTGAATTCTACCTGTGCTTGGCTACATTAGAGGTTTTATCCAAGGTTTAACTACTTAGCTGACACACAAAGTCAGTACTACCTCTGAAAACTAAATCAGACCTTTCCCAAGGATTTCCAATGCTGTTTCTACTAAATCTGTCAAAATCTACACACACCCCAGAAACAGAAAAACACAGATTGTTAAGGGGGTGGAGTCTGCCAGCGTTCTTTCCTATTCTTAGGGCAAAATTGGAAAGAACGAGAATAAACATTTGGTTAAAAATTCTTCTCAGTAACAGAAAGGGTTAAGGAATATGAATACCAAAATTCAGCATTTTAACACTGATGCTAAAATTGTCTTCACTAATCAAAATACATCCTTCCATTAACATTGCGGCACTTAATATATTCAGGAAGTTGCACACCATTTTAGCTTGAATTCCTAGTCCAGCAGTTTCTTTTGCATGAAAATTGTGTCCAATAATATTCTCATTAAGATGCAAAGCTTTACAAATGTTATGAAGTTCAAAACTAATTTGTATTCAGTAAAGCAACTGAGGAGGTGATTTGTTGCATTTTGCCAGTTAATCTTAAACACTGAACTTACTCTTTGACACAGTTATCTTTTTCAATGGGAAGATTAGGTTTCCAGGTAACCCTGACTACTTAATGAAATGAAATTTTAGCAGTAAATGAAATTTTACTGATACTCACAAAAGGATAATATTAGTTAAAGCTTTTAAATTATGTCACAGGGGGAAAAAAAAAGGCACAGCTCAAGCTTAGTGTGCTTTCTACCTACAAAGACAACAATATAGCTGCAGGCATGTAAGCACTGACAGGTACCAATTCCAGAGCAGTTGTCTTCAAATGCTGGCTGCCACTCGTTGCCTGCCGCAAGAAGTGATACCCAGCTAGCAACACCATTTATTCTCAAATTAAAACACAGTCAAACAACAGTGCCTGCTGATGCATGAGAAATCTTGATGCTTCTCTGATCCAGGGGCCCAGAACTTCCTGAAGTCTCTCCTTAGACAACACCACCAACCATTTTCTTTATATTCCTACATAAACACCAGTGCTCTGCAGCTTACACAACACACATTTCCTAAAAGCATCTCTTCAAAATACAGTGCCAACCATGTTTGATAACACATTTTTGATGCTGCAGAGCAAATGAACATGGCTAGACATTACATTGTAGTCTTCAGAACCATCAGCTATCAACACTACTAAATAAAAACAATCAGCACCATAAAAACACCCAAACTATAATTTGCACGCTAACTGTTTCAACATTCAATGATTCTGGCAATTATTCTACAATACTGTCATACTACAGCCGATTACTCCCAAACTCTTTATCTTCACTGTCAGAGTTGTCAGACATTTGTAAAACACTTCTGCTCAAGGCATAAAATATTTACCACTTGACCACAGACACCAAACATTCTTGACTTACCACTTACGGTCATTGTACATCCTGTTAATTCTGTCCCATTCTGCATTCAGCTGGGTTAGTGCATCTCCTATTTGTATTGCCTCAGGCCCAGATGCCTCCAGTATAACATCAGGCTGCTTCTCATGTATGACTGCAATCTGATCCCCAAGTTTATCCAATATATCTTTCACATTCTACAAGCACAATAATAACACGAGCCATCAGTGAAGTCAGTATGAGCAGGGGAGAAAAAAGTCCAAAATGTAACCTTCTCAAAATGCTGTATGTACAGAGAGAAAATACAAATACAGCTGCTAAGATTTTTTTTTTTCCTTTTGCTATTTCCTTTTCTTCTCCTCCCCTCTGAATATAATGCTTAGATAAGCAGTACCTTCAGCGCATCTTCCTGAGTTGAAAAGTCCTCGTATACGCCAGTATTTAGCTCAGGTGCATTCAGCAGCAGCTCAACATCAGCCATGGCAAGCAAGACCTTGTTGATTTCAACCAGGTATTCAGCTGAAAAAGCCAAGGTCCTACCTCCTGCACTACCTCCTGCAGCAAAGTGGCCTTTTAACCTCTGCTGGACAGTGATTCCCTGAAAGAAAGTTCATTTTATATTTAAAAGAGCAAGAAATTTTATGGGAAAAAAAAAACATAAATCAACAGGCTACATTCAGAATTAAAATTTTCTAAATTAAAGTACAAAACAAAGGCTTTTCTAGCCAAGTCCTGTCATTTCAGAAAGCTCCAAGTAAAATACACAAACAGTTATCTGCACATTAAAAACAAGTTATAAAACAGTAGATACCATGCTTCATGATAAGACAGAATTATTCATACAATCATAGACAGGTTTGGGTTGGAAGGGACCTTATAGATCCTCTAGTTCCAACCCCCCTGCCATGGGCAGGGACACCTCCCACCAGACCAGGTTGCTCAGAGCCCCATCCAGCCTGGCCTTGAACACTGCCAGGGAGGGGGCAGCCACAGCCTCTCTGGGCAACCTGTGCCAGTGTCTCACCACCCTCACAGGAAAGAATTTCTTCCTAATATCTAGCCTCAATCTCCCCTCTTCCAGTTTGTGGCCATTACCCTGCGTCCTATTGCTACATGCCCTTCTAAACAGTCCCTCCTCAGCTCTGCTGTAGGCCCCCTTCAGCTACAGGAAGGCCGCTATCAGGTCGCCCCAGAGTCTTCTCTTCTCCGGACAGAACAACCCCAACTCTCTCAGCCTGCCTTCACAGAGGAGGTGCTCCAGCCCTCTGATCATCTGCATGGCCCTCTTCTGGACCCCCTCTTCTGGGGGGATCACAGAACTTGATGCAGCACTCAGATGGGGTCTCATGAGAGCAGAGCAGAGCGACAGGATCAGCTCCCTCGCCCTGCTGGTCCCCCTTCTCTTGATGCAGCCCAGGATGCGGTTGGCCTTCCGGGCTGCAAGCGCACATTGTCAGCTCATGTTGAGTTTTTCATCAACCGACGCCCCCAAATCCTTCTCCTCAAGGCTGCTCTCCAGCCATTCTCTGCCCAACCTGTATTTGTGCTTGGGATTGCCCCGACCCAGGTGCAGGACCTTACCCTTGGCCTTGTTGGACTTCATGAGGTTCCCATGGGCCCACCTCTCCAGCCTGTCCAGGTCCCTCTGGATGGCATCCCTTCCCTCTAGAATGTCAACAGCACCGCACAGCTTGGTGTAGTCCACAAACTTGCTGAGGGTGCACTCGATCCCACTGTCCATGTCACCAACAAAGATGTCAAACAGCACTGGTCCCAGTACTGATCCCCGAGGGATACCACTCGTCACCGGTCTCCATTCTGACACTGAGCCGTTGACACCACAACTCTCTGGGTGCGACCATCCAGCCAGTTCATTACCCAGTGAGTGGTCCATCCATCAAACCCATGTTTTTCCAATTTAGCAACCAGGATGTCATGCAGGACAGTGTCAAACACTTTGCACAAGTCCAGGTAGATGATATCAGTTACTCCTCCCTTATCCACTGATGCTGTAACTCCATCATAATGGGCCACCAAATTTGTTCTTTATTAAAACTCCAAGGAGGGAGAAGGACACTGTGGTTGTTTCTCTCACCTTGAATCTCACCCTTCCAGAAGATTCTCTTCTTGATTGGGTGCATATCTAGTTGCCTGCTTTCCTTGTTAAGGATTCCCTTAAGTTACCAATTTACTGAAGCAGACTCATTTTCTCTCTACATTCTTCTCAGTAAGCATCCCCATCCATATTTCCCAACCATTTTTAAATAAATCAGTGCTCTACTAGTACTACAATATTCATTTTGCTGTAATAAGGGGTACTAATAAGGGGTACTAAGGGGTACGAGATCTTGGCAATTGTTACTTGTCCTGGCTCTAAGACCAGGCCATCTAGCCAAGTACCATGTTAGCAGATCAGAAAGCAAGAATAGCCATTCCATGCAGCTTTTTCTTGGATTACAAATGACATCCTGGATCTGAAGTGTGAGGAAGTCAGCTGTAAAAAGCTATACACTGCCACACCTGGCAAAGGCAGCAGAGTGAAGCAGATACTCCTAAGGCTGAATGCAGTTTCTTCCTGAAGAGGTTTCTTGTTATCACAGAACTCTGTCACCATGTCTGAAGAGCCCAGTTCTTTGAAATCAGCATCAAAAAGGTAAACCCAGCTCCAAACACTGAAGAATTCAAGCAACTTCTAAGTCACCATCCTGTACTCCATGAAACAGAATTATCGTCAAGATAGATATGGAGGCTCTCAGCCAGCTGTGTGAGTTACTAACAGCCATGGCTTAGAATACACTTAAGAGCACAGAGGTATGAAGATTAAAGGCATGTTCAGAGTGGCTGCAACCAGCACATTTTACTTTGCAATTAGCTTGGGCTGGGTGCAAACATACAGGCAGTTAGCACAGCTGGCAACAGATAAAATATTAATCTCCACCAAAGATGCTGTGAATACCTGTCTGTATATTCCTCCCGCACGTGTTTCTGAGCATTTCAAACGTGTCACTGAAATTAACAACGTATGTGGCATATGTCATTCAAAAACAAAAAAGACTGCAGCAATAAAGTTTTGTTAAAATATTCTCCATTCAGGATTTGTCATGCACTGAATATTCCTAAATATTTTATTTATCTAGTTTAAAGCATACAGTGATCCCTGTATCAAAACTGGGGACAGTTGTATGTCCACAAGAACTTCATCACTGAACATTGTATGCTTTCAGTCATTCATTGCACACCAAAGAAATAGGATGCACAGCCACAAAAGTTGTGAGTCTACTGAAACCAAGTGTTACAGACAAATGCAAGCACCATAAAACAATCGGCATTGCTTTTGATTTCATAACACTACAGCAAGCAAGCAGCACAGCAAAAACCATAAACAACTACATGTGCTTTAGTTACAAATCTAGTGTCCTGGTTCCTGATGCTCCCCAAACAAACATTTTCTTGACATGCTGTATATATTTTGCTAGCTTCCATCACTGAAATTTGGAGTAAATGCCAAAGGCTTTGTCAGTGGTGTGATTGTTCTGTGGAAGGAGAGGCCCCCAGTTCCTCAGAAATGAGACAAAGTCTCAGTGTGCAACTGAAAGCATGTTTTACTCAGCAGTGTGCGACGTGATGGTTTGAACAAACATCAGGATGCCTGCTGCAGCGCAGGAGCCTGCACCACCTTCATCAAGCGTCTTCTCTAATTTTCCTACCATGTCACAAGTCCCATTCTCACACAAGCAACAGTCCAGAAACAAGACTTCATCCAAATGAATAGATCATTAGATCTATAGACTTTATTATTTTTCTGCTTCACACATCACTATCTCCCATTAGAGACAGCTCACACACAATCTAAACCACCTGTGGCACGCAGTGAATTGGCTGTCCACTTGTTGCCCATGCTGACACACAGCACAACATTCCAGCTCCCCAGCAGCCCCACACAGGGCCAGGTCACTGCTCTTCTGCATAGCAGTGGACTCCTCCTGGCACTGTTCCTGCAGAGCACACCTCCTGCAGCTGCCTCCCATCACTGAGATGTTTCCTCCCTTCACAGCCTTCCTTCTAAGGGTGAACATGTGTAAGTGTTGTAAATTACAGCTGAGTTTTAAGTGTTCTGCTGTTCCCTACTTTGCACTGCAGACTGGCAGCTTATAAATCACAGCATCAAGTAATAAAAAAAATTGAGGAGCAGAAACACAGAAATCTGACATAACTGTCTCATACAATGCTAACATTTATGTCTCAAAGCTACTGGTACTCTATTTTTTTTTAAAACCAAACGTATTTTTCTTAGGCACACACAAAGTTATAAATTAAAGACTATTTAGGAAGAGATCTGACAGGATGACTTAATTGTTCTTTTGGACTTTAATGTCAGTGGTGACAGAACATGCTTTTTAAACCTGCTCCCTCTTTAAACACTAGGAAAAATATAGGATCAGGGAAGAACAGGGAATACAGGGACAGCTACACTTGTCCATTCTATAAACAAGAACTCTCAATGAGAGTTGCTAAAAATAATTTTAACTCAATGGCCAGGTAAAAAATTTGTCTCCTCACGTATTTAGTATCTACTTAGACTTGCAGTTCAATATTTGGTTTTCAATTTTTTTTTCCTTTCCTCTTTTACACTTAAGTATATTTTAAACAAAATCTACCTCAGATTCAAGTCAAGGAAATACTCTTGACTTGCTTCCAAAGAGAATTTTTGAAAATATTGCCCAATAAATTGGCATAAAATACTTTCCAAAAGCCTTTACCGAAAGTGTTTACCCAGTCTAACTCAGATCACCACGCATTACTTATCCTCTCAGCAAGTAAATATGTTTTACATCAGAAAATGCATACTTCCTGACCCTGATCACCATTTCTCTCTCAGCCAAAATATTTCATAACAGTTTTTGGAGGAAAATATTTTCCAAAGCTAAACTCTCGTGACCATTTTTTTCTTCTAGGTTAATTACTGAAGTTAGTAAGCAACATATTTCTGGATAACATAGCTAAAGGTTCGTATTTAAGTAATCCCAAACTTTCCCTATACAAAGCACGTTAGGTAAGCAAACATGTTTTCTTTATTACAGTAATAATACTTGTTTGTGTTTTAGTTCATAAGAAAAACAGCACAATGGGTGAAGCACCAAATTTACTCACCATCTGCAAAATGATCATTTTCAATTCAGAGCAGCTTTCTGAAACCTGGAAAACTGTCTCAGGAACTTTAGTCAACTAATTAATTCTGCAGTTTTAAAGGTTTAAATTTTCCTTTCCCTCATTCCCAGCTAAGTCAGAACAGAACAAATCAAGTAAATACTAAAGCAAAGTTAGAAAAGAAGGAACTCAAGGAGATGCACAACATCCCCATCAACTTCTGATGTGGGCTTTTCTAGCTGCCACATGAATTGCAAAGCAAGGGTTATTCAGAAGCACCTGCTATGCAAAGAGGTTACCAATATTTCAGAGATACCTAACCCCATAACCCCTAGAAGCATACATGATGAGTACTGATGATCCAGCTACTTCCAGCAAAACAATATATGGATATATATGGCCTTCAAGCATACATGCTCCTATATACTCTCCTCCATACTCATTTACAAAAACATAAATAATATATACGTAAAATCTTAATTGCAGTCTTCTCCTCAGAAGCTGCTGAAACCTATTTACCTCCCTGTTTATTTCAAATACTGGTTTCTCTTCTTCTGCTCCCCGCAACTCCCTCACATCAAGGTGAGGTGTTAAGCCAGCTGCACACTGGTGGGCCAGGATTTAATTTAATGCTTCTCAGCTGGGAGCTCAGATGAGCAAAAGGGACTGCAAGCTGCTATCTGGTAGCCTGGGGCCCTTTGGACCCCCAAGGGCTTCCCTTTCCCCACCTTCATCAGACATCCTCACTGACTAAAAGAGGCAGGGGATCAAGCACAGGTTAAATGGTGACAACTGGGAATGGAGAGGTGTTCTTCAGGAATTTTAGTATCAGGGCTCCTCCTCTGTTGGCTCCAAGGGAATTCTGAAGCAACTGTATCCATCTCAAGTGAAGATCTTTTGGGGAAACATTATGTCTCCCATTAAAAACAGCATAGTTCAAATTTAAATATTAAATATAAATAAAATTAAAAAAAAAATAAAAATAAGCCGCAGCAGCCTCAAGGCACAGTCTCCCTGACAAGTGTTCAAGACCAATTAGTAAAGCAGATGAGACAAAAAAAAAAAGGACAGAAGTAAAATATGTTCACCGGAGGCAGGCTTCCTTACTACCCAAATATCGGAAGGCCAGAGGCACAGGAAGGAAAAGCAGCGGTATCAGCCTCACAGCAGTAATGAAAACTGCTCTGGTTCCTTTCTGAAAGCCCAACGGACACAGCCAGGCTACATCTGAAAGCATAAGCATCTTTTTACTTAGCTAAATCTGAGCAAAGGCAACATTCCTTCATCCGTGGCCTATTGTAATTGCTGCTGCAATCTGTATGTACATGATCTTCTGCATCCAGCACCCAGATATCAAGACGCAGGAAATCCCTCTCCCCAGAATTGCCAGGGGTTAGCTACAGTATATCCCTAAATACAAGGACTTTACAGAAAGCAAAGGATCTTCCTTACAGAAGATCAGTCAACCAGTAGAAAGACCAACAGGGAGGAGGAGGTCCAGTCTATGGCACAACAGGACTGCTCCCACTGGGGGAAGAACATCTCGGTGCACACTTTAGTGTTTTCAGTATGGCAGCCGACTCACTCAGAAAGCAGCTGATGGTCAAAAAGAACAGAATCATACTGCTTTACTTCAAACAGGGACAGATCCCTGCTTCTTTCAAATTCCATGGCATCTATCAGGGCCTACAGAGCTCATACGCAAGTATCACAGTAAATCAGCAGGAGTGACCACTGGAAACCCAGAAGAACAGGCAGACAGGCAAGCAGGCTCTGGGGCCATCTTTGCTGCCTAGCTCTGTGTGGGAGGCTTGTATGTCAAGTCTTCGCAAAGAGAAGCAATTCAAAAAGGTTCACTTTTATGGCTGGTACTGAATAGCCAGCACAAGCAAGGACAGCATACTGCCTGCCACAGGCCTACAGCCATCACAGGCAGCTGAAGCCACGCTGCTCTATAGCTGTGAATAAAGAGCACCACACTGCAACTTCATAGTACAAATCTCACAGGGAAGCAGAGCATTTTACCCCTGCCTTCACGTTAATTGGCTCAGGGTTAAAAAGTTACAGAGCAGTCAAAAAGAGATTGATTGGTTTTAATTATGAAGCTTCATGTGCAGAAACTGAGAAGTACTTGACAGATTGCCTAGGCCACAAGCTTGTCCAAGAAATTACTTACTGCCTCATAAGGTTCCTCACTGTTATTGCCTAAAATATTAAAGTAATTACCATGCAGCCACAGTGGTTTGAAGGATGAGAAGGAGAATAATAAAAAAGATAAAATAAAACACAACATGTACCACTGAAGGTAACTGAACTCTGTAACTAAGAAATACAGTTTTGGGGAAGTAAATTTTATCAGACGCTGACATCCTATTAAATCACCTGTGAAAGTGTTTGTCAAGACTCACTCGCACACAGCGACACTTAACTCCTCCCATAAGAAATACTTCAGCCTGTCTTTTTTCTAATCTTCATTGTGTATAGTGAGATTGATCACATAAGGGTATTTCTCACTCCCTAAGCACTTGAGGCACTGAAAGGTAGCATCTTAGTAGTTGCAGTATCGCTACCACTGCATGCAGAGGCACTGAGTTTCGGCCTCAAAACAAGCTTTTATCGTACATGCACCAACTAGACATTGAATGACTTTTTGAGCTACAGTATCAGAAACAGCTAAGCATAATCCCCATGTGCAAGACTGATGAGAAACCGTCTTGATGTAGCTACTCCCAGACTTGGTCCTGATGGCTGGGATATTTTGGACCTATGACCACTAGGCAGAAAACCCTAACTCGCATAGGCAAATAATTTCCTAATGAAAGATGAATACTGTTATCCTGAAAACCCTTATTCCCAAGAAATTAATAAAAGAACTGCCATAAGCACTAATATCAATCTCTGAAGGTCGTATGTTGCCCTCAGTCTGTTTGTTCTAAGAAAAAAAACCTCATTTACCTGCAGTTTCTGTTCCTCTTCCATTCCTTGCAGCCCTGGCAGGCGGTGCTCAGTTTCATCCAGCCACTTCATTAGACTGTCCTGGTCCTTCTTATACTGGGAAAACACTGGAGAGAGCTCCACCACCTGCCTCGTTTGAAATGACCTGCATTCCTACAACCCAGTGTACCAGGAAAAACAGTATGAGAAGAGGGAAGTGGTAAATAGGATAGGTCTTATTCATCTGAAAAAGAAAACTAAGGGATTCATTTAATGAGGAAAAATTACAAAATACAGAATCATATCATAGAATCACAGAATGGCTTGGGTTGGAAGGGACCTTAAAGCCCATCCAGTTCCAACCCCCTGTCGTGGGCTGATTGCCACCCACTGGATCAGGCTGCCCAGAAACCCATCCAGCCTGGCCTTGAACATCTCCAGGAGTCTACAGCAGTAGAAACCATTTAATTTTTTTATAAACAGATGTGTTCTATTTATCTGCACAGACTGTATCAAAGCCAGCCTAAGGGTATTACCCCACCATCGAGCTACACCTCATTTTACCAACTCTAACATGATTTGAATAGGTGAGCTGAAAGGAGTATAAATATAGATCCCTTTTGTCCTATACAAAAAATACATGAAATATGACATGAATGAGAGTACCACTATGTACTAGAGTCAGTAACTGCTGATAACACCCACTATAAGAACAGAGAAGAATTCAGGGTCAGACTCAAATTCACTCCAGCTTTTTCAACTGCAAACTCCATGAATGTGTTTGAATATGTTTGTGTGTAAGCATCTGTGCAGCCCCTCTTAACACAGCCCTCTGGTGCAGATACACCCTTGCTGGAGGGCCACCAAAGCCAAGAAGTGAAGCAAAAGCCCAGGTGTCTGCACCTATCTGTGTAAATACACACAGGGTGGCCTTCTGTCAAGCTGTGAAAAGAACTTCAAAATCAAAACCACTTCCCCAAAACCTTGCAATGACAAAATGGATACTTTGGAACTGCAGACATTGAGTGCTGGGCTGTGTGCATGTACATTTAACTCTAACTCTTACATAACTAGATTGACAGTGGGATACCAAAGGGAACCCAGCGTAAATGAGCTGTAGCTGCAATAACTGTTGTAATCATACCTGTACGTTGTTGTACTTCGTCTGCAGAAGCAACAGCTGCATGCGGACCTTCTCTCTCTTACTGTCCTCCATAGGCTGCTGTAACAGCTGCCCTCCTCTCTGTAAAACTTCCTCAATCCGAGCTCTTTCTTGATCCAGCTAAATTCAGACAATTAGATAGGAAGAAAAAAAGGTTAAAAAGATACACACATTTTGTAGCCTATTACTTTCACAGTAAACAAACATTATAAACAGCTACTTCAAGCAGGAAAAGAAGAAATGGAGATATTCAAAGTTCACTACATGGAGCAGATTACATAAAACCACGATGAAAACACAGACTATACAGGACAACTAGTCCTGTGCTCAAAGCACCAAGCATGCAGCAGCAGCTATGGGGAACATGGGAAAATTGCACAATGTTTCCAGCAGCCTAGTAATTCCCTTCATTTTTGATTCTTATCTTAACAAGATCTTCTCAGAATAATTCCTCCAGCAGTCAGAGGAAACGTAACATGAGGACAAAACAGACAAGGATTGAGTCAGTTATTTAATTCTGCCATTGCTCACAAACCTTTTCATCTTCCTCACTCAGCTCCTGATGCTTTTCCACAACTTTTAACATGTTCTGTATGTCACTCTCAAATTTTTCCAGGTCTGGAACAGCCACTCTGACTTCACGAGGCTCTGACATGACAGGAAGTCGTTCTTGTCCAACAAGCATCTGCAAAGTTTAAAAAAAAAAAATCCTTTTTTTTTTTGCATGTCAAGATCTACACTTAAAAGAGAATCAAGAGTGGGTGAGCACCACCTCACCAAAAATCTCTTCTCTAAAGCTGTACGTCATTATTTTGACACCCAATGCATGTTTGGTGGCACTCTCCTCACCTTGGCACTTTTGATGTGCTGAGAGACCTTCTCAAAGTTACGGTTCAGCTCCGCCAGCTTAGGCTCCACAAGCTCACGGCATGACACCCCTCGACCATTCATTAGGATGATGGCCTGATCACGGACATTATCCACTCTCAGACTAACGTCATCTAATTCAGACGTTAAACGCTAAGTGAAAGAAAAAGCAAAAGTTTACAGTAGGAAAAAGCGTTAACAAGCAAATGAGGCAGCAGACATGATTTCATTTAGAATCAAAAAATGATTATTTGACAGCTTCTTCCTTAAATTGTAAGGTTTCCTACCTTCACTGTTTCCTCCTTTTTGCTTGCTGACTTCTTCTCTATTTCATCCAGCAAGGCTTCAGCCTGATACAGCCATGTACTTATGTGGGCAACATTTTCATCAAAGATTTCCAGCTGGCTCTGATGATTCTGGAAAAAGATGAAAAAGATACATCAATGTGAACAGAAAAGGCAACAAACAAAAAAACAAAAAATACCACACCATTCTGAGTAAAAAGTAGGTAATTGGAACAGAAACTGTTATGGATACACCTTGGAGAGAATACCGAAAATTAGATTGCGCCTTCCACCTTCTGTAAGTATTTACAAGACTGTGATTTTCATTCCAGACACTTCATTATTATTGTTCCTAATTCATAGGTGAAGTGGCTTGTCCAGCTACAGACAGACAATGTACTACAACATTACAGCGAAACCACAACATCTCTCAACCAAACAGAATGCATTTTTTCAATTATTGCTAGCAGATACAACAGTACACATTACCTCTGGTGTTTCTTCTTATTTTCTTTTTAGTTGAAAGGGTACTACAGCAACACCTACAAATCATAATACCTGCAAGTTTTCCTATTTTACTGATTACTTTAAGATATTTCTTCCTCTTAGAAGAAAACATCACATTATAGATGTCTGCTTTCATATGCAGCCAGAAGTTGTTTCTGTTTCGGACCTAATATTACAAGACATTATTTTGTCTACAGATATGGGCAAACTCCAAAGCTCTCATAGGAATAAGGTCTTAAAAGATATCAGTAATACAGAATGAAAATATTTGTTCTTTTACAGGGAAAGGATAATCAAGGAACAGAAATGAGGAGACAAAAGAAAATGGGCTGAAAGGCATAATATATAAAAAGGCAAATTTATGGACTTGAAGATTGATTTGCAAGACTGTTTACCACGCATGAAACCGGGTCAGCTGCGAAGGACAGAAAAGGGCAGGAACATGTAGAAGCTGCTATGATTACCCAAAAATTTGGCAGCTGTTAAAAAAAATGCAGCCATAGGTTGTATGAGAAGAATTACTTCCCACAGACAAAGCTGTTCTGCTGGTCAAATTCCTGACAGACAGGCACTAGGATTGTGACAGCACACTTCTGATCATCCATGCTGACAACAGATGAAGCAAAGCTTTCAGATTTAGAGAGGTATCATCCTGCTTAAGCACAGAGCTTACTACCAAATAATGGGGAGCTGAGCTTTTGCTTTTCCAGACAAACACCACAAAGGGAGGAGAAGGGGAGCGGGGACTATGATTTCCCTCTGTATCAAGAAACGTTTTAGTTGTGGATCATTCTTACAGCATTTATGAATAACGGTAAATTATCTCACTATTCCTAATATGGACATCATCAGATTATGGAATGAACTGTACAATCTATATCAGGCACTGGACAAGATGCACAAGGGTCATCTTCTATCTTCCCCAAAGTTTCCACTTTCAGCCCATATCAAGGCCTTCTGAAGGTGGAGCACCAACCAAATTGAACACAGAAATACTCTGATGTGAAAACAGTCTGATACAAGTATCAGCTGAAGACCCTTTCATGCCCATCTAGCAAAACATGCAGCCTTAGGCTTTAATGTGCTTCATCTTCCATTTATTCAGCCAAACAGATGCTGATGGTCTCAACTCAGAGTTGGCATATGCTTAAACGCCTGCACTTATGAGATGTCAAAAGAGCAATAGGCTGACAGAGGGTCTCAAGTGCTTTGCTGAACACAGCTAGGAAATTATCAAATGTCCATTCAACAGCCATGATCTGGGTCTCAAGAAAGGCTATCAACACAGAAACATTCTGTTCACAATGGAGCTGGCAGATGGGTTTCTTCCGGCATAGAAGAACACAGAATCATACAATTATAGAATCACAGAATGGCTTGCTTTGGAAGGGACCTTAAAGATCACAGCCTCTTGGAAACAAATTCTTTTAGTTCTATTAGTTCTGGTTTTCTATTTACGGCAATAAATTCATGAGCTTATAGAGGGTTATACAGAAAACATTAACACAAGATCCAACTTCTGGGCTCTCATTAACCTGTTATGAAACAGACAACGTTCCATAATGTGTGTGTTTGTTGTTTTTTTTTTTTTTTATTTAATTACTACAAGTTAATGTGTAAAGCCAACAGCAGTCTTCTGACTGCCTGTATGCCCCCCATAACTCACTCAGGCTACGTGTGACAGCAGATGCCCCCTTTCAGGATAATTTAGGAAGTGACTTACTTCTGTACACTGAGGTAGCTAGAATGGTAGAAAATAGGTGGGAGCAGTAAAGAACTAAGTAGCAGGAGGACAAAAAAGACTAGCACTATTGGTATAACAAAAGAGAAAGTGATAAAACATTAACAGGTAAGAGGAACAGGGAGATAAATTTGTAAATAAAGATAAAAGATTAAAATGTAATGTGATGACACATAAAAGGGAGGAAGAAAGCAAAAGATAAAGATGTTAAAGAAACAGGTATGTGAAAGGTGCTCACTAAGTATATGCTGGATTTTCTACAGAAAACACAAAAGTCACACTACACAGCCTAGAGAGAGTAAGAACCCAGAAAAGGGTCCTAGCACTGAAGCCAGGAGAATGAAAGACAAACAATAAAACTAAACCAACAATTTTATTCTCTTCAACTAAAGTTATTCCTGCTTAGTCAAGTTAACGGCCTGGGATACTTTCCTAACTTCACTCCCATGTCCAGATTCTGCATTTTCATCTCCTACCCACTGAGCAGTACACACTTCAAATGAGTACATTGTACCAACACCTAACAGCACGTCTGAAACATTTGCAAAATATTTTCCCACCCTTCTCATTGTGAATCTCAATAGTCACCTCTTCATATCTATAGTAACCAGAAATCTATTCCATGTTCCTTTAAGTCCGTGATGCACCATGCAAGTTTCACATCAAAGTAAGGCAAATGAAAATTCCACCTGCTCCAAGGGTATGGAGGTAAAGCTGCTTTGAAAATTTGTCACGTGCAACCTACCAACAAGGTATCACACCAGTCCTCAGTCCAGGTCCGAACCCTGCTCCAGCCAGCGTTAAGGACACAAAGCTTCTCCTCCAAGGAAGTCTCACTCCCTTCCACTAGAGCCTGGAGTGCAGTGCAGCTTTCTGTGATGCTCTTCAGATCAGCTTTCCTCCTCTCCAGCTCTCTCAGCACATTCTGAAACAAGAGGAGCCATTCACAGCACACTGCAAGCTATCCCAACTGCAAGGGCATGGGAGCCAGACAGAATAATTAAATAATATGCCATCTCTTTAATATCAGTGTAGGGTTTCCATGTGGACAAACACACCTCTTGCCATAAAATCCCTCCAGTTATTATTGATCACCTGGCTATTTAGAAAACTCTTTGATGCCACTGTACAGTGCGTGAAAGAATGCAGTTAATCGCAAATAGTGTCTTAAAAAGTGTCTTCTTAAAAATCTAATCTGAGAGTTAAATTTTATTTTAATTATTTTAGAGCAAGGAAGAAACACTCAAATTACTACCTCCTAAAATCACCTCCAAAACCTCTTAAGACAGAAAGGACTACTTTTAATCCAACTCAAAGGCTTTATCCTCCTGGTATAACAGCTCATGAATTATTTGTACTGCTTACAAAGTGCTTACAAAGATACAGTAAATATACTTCTGTAACTATTTGACATACTTGTTTGGAAAAAAATCATTGGGATACTCCCACAGTAGAAGTGTAGTACTAATGACTGTTAACCCTGAGTCAAAATGGTGAACACAGGTTATAATTAGATGCTTTTCTGATTTTGAAAGCTTTGAAATGTGAAGATTGTACACAGACCTACTCCAAAGGAGAAGGTGACAAACCAAAGAGTGGAAGGATTGGAACTGCTTAAGTGCATGAATTGACATTTTGTTGCTAACTCCTACTATTACACAGGTAAGTTTCCACAGTGTGAGAAAATACTTTTCTCCAGAACAATTAGAACACATTCTTCTGCTTCTGTGAGAAGTTCGAATTCGTAGATAAAGAAAATAAGGAGCTTTTTGCTTTGTAAAGTCACACTTTTTAAGACAGAGCTATTTCAATGAAAACTTACAACCTCAACTTCTCGTTTAGGAGTTTTCAGTTTGCTCTCCTAATGAATAATTTTATACAGCCCCAAAACTACATTTCCTGAGAATTACAAAAATTGTGTTAGAGACAGCGTAAGTCACCGAGATACCTATTAATACCAAATACATAGTAAGAGCTTTAATATTTTACTGGGCACTTGAATCGAGACACCCAAGATGAAACAGATCAGATTCAGTAAGCTACTTAACACAGCCTATCAAATCTACTAAAACTTCATCATGTAAGAGATACAGGAACAAATTATAGGGATTTAAATTCACTGTCACATCAACACAGCATTGCTATAGTGTTAAAAACATTAATTTATCCTATGTATTTTAAGGCGTGCTTACTTTAGCCCAGGCAATTTCTGAATCCAGGTCAGAAAGCAAGCTCTCTGAAGTGGACTTCTGTACTAGCTCTGCCTCAGTGGAAGTCAGCCACTCTGACAGAGAAGCAGCCTCTTTCCTCATTTTGCGTGCCAGCTGGGATGCTCTTTCAAGGTCTTGTTTTCCTTCTGTGACCTAGGAAAAAATAAAATAAAAATGAAGATTTTAAAAGACAGCGACAATGAAAGGACCAGTCAACTAAAATATCCACTTGAATACATAAAATCCTTGCATTCTAAAGCCACCTTGGGCCAGGAAGGACCCTGAAAAGAAAAATTGATTATAAACATCTGCATCTTACTATACAATGCAGAATACAAAAAACCTGAATGATTTTAAATTAAGATACACTTAAAATAAACATTATAGCTAATGATCACCAAACTGAAGTTTAAAGTAAACTCAAGCAAATACAGAATCCAGCTACACACACTCACATAGGTACAATTTAGTTGGACAGACTTGATAGCAAAAGCTGGAAAGAAAAGTTTCACAGAAAATGTAGTCTGTCCTTGAAAACAGCTCAGTAAAATAAATACAAAATTTGATGTTTGCTGTAGTGTAATTAAGTCCATGTCACACTGACTATACAATTAGTCCAGTCAAACTTTAACACTTGAGAACAAATCCATCCATGGAAGTCAGAATCAACTGACATTTTGAAAAATTGCTCTGTCTCAATTTAGTGTTTGCATGTATTTATTCAAAATAATGTACGCTTTGAAGATATAAAAACAAATTCAGAGGCAAACAAGACTGTAACCTCTTGCTACAAATAACCCTGCTTTTCTGTCCTTCCCTAATTTCTTATCCTTGTATGTTATGCACTATAGGTGCACAGGTTACACTAGAATCCTGACCTTATTGAACATTCTCCACTTTATAAAAATAGAAGATTTTCTAGGACCCATTACAAGAATTACAACAATGTTGCCTAGGCACTTGCCCATAGCTCCACCCACAGAACACCGAATAAGCCTGAATCTGCCAGGACTTCTGCCTTCTTCTGTCTTAATTTAGGCAGAAAAAAACTTCCTTATTTCCCCCATCACCACCCTACCAACTGTTTAACCATTTTTAAACACTTCACTTGGATAAATACTACGAAAATTACCCAAATCAATATTTCATGCAGTTTGTGGAAAAGAGTTTGATGTGCATTCTCTATTTCACCCTGAAGGCAACTCTTAGATGGATTACAATTAGAAATCACCATGACACTACCTAAAAGAAATTTACATTAACTCAGACTTCTTACATGACAATCCAAAAGTCATGCATCTTGCAAGCTGGTTTACAGACAGAAGGTACAACATTGGACAAAGCTCTTAAAGAACAGGAGGTCAGCTTTACTGGAATGATGAAAGCTCTGTGAACCCTCCGTTCTTGAAGGAAGAACTGTTCCTCCCTTCAGGAACACTCTGTGATCATGGGGATTTGAGCAACTTCATGATTGTTATGAGCAGTCTTTCATCTCTCAGCTGATTGCTCCTGGATGCAGCAAACTGCCTACGAAATATCAGCTGCAGAATCAGAAGCTTATAATGCCATCTCACATCAAAACAACAAAGAAAGAAATTTATACGCAGATAAATGTTCATATATAGATTTTTCTTACCTGTGCACCCAAATCATTGTAAAGAAATTTCAATGCTGTCAGTTGTTCATCCATTCCTTTGGGATTGTCTGTCTGCTGTTTCTGTACAATTTGCCTTCCGGTCTTGATGACAGTTTCAACCTCCAATTTCACCTCACTGAGGGTTTTATAGAGTTTCTAAAAACACAAGCATGTGTAACAGTGATTAATTTGTAGTTTAAATTTTTAGACTACTTGATTTGGTGCACTTAAGCTCTGAGCTGTGGATTAAGAGCAAATCAAAGTGGGTAAAAGTAGCCAGTGAGAAAATGTCTGTCAAGCAGATTTCAAACTCCCAATGTAAAAATTAAAACTAGAATAAAATATGGAACAAGAGTAAATTTTGTCTTGATAGTTGAGCAACGTTTACTCCATAACATGTCACAAGACTAACACTGCAATCTGTGCGTGACCTTTGCTATAATATTTAAACAGAACAAACATGAAGAACCAAGCAATTCTGCCCCTGGAGTCATGCTTCCCCATGCCTATCAGTCAGGGAGGGGAGTTTTTATAAACTCAGCTGTTCCATCACATCTTGTGATCAACAATCCACTATTTGTGTCCACGTTCTCTCTCACAAGAATTACAGGGTTTTAGTTTCAACTGCTCTGTTGGTATTTTGTAAAAAATATACAGTACACTTCCTTCCATCAGGACCTGAAGCAAAATTTTCCTCAGGAGAGGGGTTAGGCTAGAAGAGTCATACATTTAAGAAACAACTACAGACATGACTGAAGAACATTTGATCCTTACCATGCACTTGTCCAGATGAGTTTGGATTACATCTGGGTCAGTATCCTTCACATCCAAGACATGAAGTTCTGCTTTTACACCATCCAACACCCGCTTGCAATCCAACATGCGCTGCTCAAAATTGGCTGGTTTCTGAAAAAGCTGATACTTTGTAGACACTTCACGGAGTTTTCTCTGTTTTAATGAAAATTATGTTAAAGATTGATTTAAATAAACATCTGCACTTTTATAAACACCATTTGCCAAGGCAAATTCACTTATTTCTAATCTCCACCTGTGAAGCAGAGGAGTTCTAGTTCTCTTTCATATGCTTTCAAGATATCCATCCTATGGAAACACAGTGATTGTCTTATTTTCAGTACTTATCCCACGACACTTGACAGGATTTCAACTTCCATATTCAATTCACCTAGTGCTACTTGTTTCCTAATGAAAGGATGTAAAAGCATATGCTATTTGCTTTCAAGATTTGGTTGACCGCACCAAGCAATTTACAGACTGACAACAGTAGTGTGGGATTGAAAAACAGAAGCTCTTCAAATATAAATTCCTAGTGTGACTCTCATATTTCTACCTGCAAAGCATCCAGCTGAGTTCCACCTCGAGGAGATCTGCATTCAGGAGAAGCAGGAGGGAAAAAGCGAGCACTTTTCTTGAGCTCCTCTAAAGTGGACTCATGAGCTGCAATCTCGGCTTGAATTTTCTGCCAGATGATAAAAACAGGGGAAAATATATATATATATATTACAAGACATGTTGCAGAGAGGGGAAAAAGAGCTTGCTTACCACCTACTACCTACCAGAAGTACACCCAGTCTGTAAAAGTCAAATGCTATCAGGTTTATTTTAAACACTTTAAATATGGCTCTGGTCACAGCTTGCTAAACTGAAAGCCATTAAGACTGTTATTCAACAAAACCTTTTTAAAGCAGGTAAACAGTCCAGGTTACAAAAGCTGTCCCTTAGTACATCAGCACAGGAGCGAAATGAAACCTGCATGAATTACCAAATCTAGGCTGAGCACTATCATCAGTTATTTCAAACTGTTCTGTGGTGGAAAGCTGTTCTGAATACCTGGGCCTCCTGTGGCATCTGAAAGGCATCTATCCTGTCAGTCAGGTAGGATGTCAGCTGCCTATCCAGCTCCGTTAAGTTTTCCTGCAAGACCTGCAGCATGTGGTCGGTTTCTCGCATTGTCTGAAGCTGCTGTTCCAAGGCAATCTGTCGGCTCACCGCCTTCGTGGGACAGAAGTAAGACAAGAGGGAGCAGATTTCAATAGGAACAATATTAATCTCTCAAAACAAGGTGGGGTAGACCCAAAAACTCCTACATCAAGATAACTGTCTTAAATAATAATTTACGAAACCTCCTGTGTGATTTATACCATTAACTGACAAACAGTGACATGAAAGGAGAGTTCTGCTGCTAGATATAAGATACTGAAAATAAGTCTTTCCTGCCACCTCAGGAAGAAAGTATGCTGCTAAAAATAGACATTTCAAAAATCACTTAGTCACTAGTAATCAGGGGTTTGGTACTACACTACAGCTCAGTATTTTTTGATGTGAACCTGAGCATTTTCTTTCAAAACAATACATTTTGTCTCCCTGTTAAAGTGTGGAAATAGAGTTCCATGTTTCCTTCCCTCCATTGCCCCTCCCTTCAACAGCAAAACTTCTAAGTTCATCTGAAACATCATTACTGCATGGGAGCACAAAATCTCCATTACCAACACACACAAACCAGTGGACACATATATTAAAATGCACATGCACACTCAGATGTAGAAAGTAGTTAACAGCCCCACATGCCAGCTCTGCAGATGCAAAAGTTGAAAGCTTTCATATGGCAGTAGAGTGCTACAAGAGAAAAAACAGCACTGCATGCTAACTTCAATGACAGCTTGTAACCCCTAGATGAGTGCACCGCATTCATGTTGCTCACTGAAATGAGGATGAACTAAAATTCTCTGACTATACTTTGGTAGTGGCAGGGAAAAAAAAAAAAAAAAAACAA
>VXAV01004684.1:345384-369292 GCA_013399715.1 Alectura lathami
TTTTTTTTCTTTTTTTCCCCTACAGCCTAGTCAGTCAGGATCAAGGTTCATCAACAGCAAGGTTCTGCTTGCCAGGCATTGTGACAAAAGAAAAATTTTTCCACAGAAAGCAGAAAGCTTCCACCCAAAAGCAAGACCCACATACTCCAGACTGAAGTGGTATTCTATTTATAGCTATTTATTTTTCAAAGCTGACTGGAAGGAGGCAGAAATACTCAAGCTCAGAATATTCCAGACTTAAGGGACAAGAGAAGAAGGTCAGATTTTTTTTTTTTTCCCTAAGAAGGGGTAAAGCAGCATCAGGCAAAGTAGGTGATTTCATTTTTATCTACAAATGATGAACTGAAAGAAGCACAGAGAACTATTAAGACACCAAGAAGTGCACGTAACTGAACAAAATTACTGTTGCACAAGGATACCCTAACATACTTGCACTTCTGAAGGATTTACTGTGCCAAGTTGAATTTCAGCCATTTTGACCGCAGAATAAAACATAAAAATAAACATATAAAGATAAACATATAAAAATAAAACACATTCATCCAACTGTTCCACTGCTTCACCTTTTCACCATCCCACCAGTACCATGCAACTGAACAGCTGCAGTAACAAGCAAGCACTATCAGCATAAAAACTCACCTGTTTGCTCAGTTTTTCCCATTGTGTCTGGCAGTCTACTAGCCTAGATTTTGCCCAAGTATTTATGCCTGCAACAGGCTGACTTCTTAAGGCAGACTCCACTTCCTTCATCTCTTTCAGTGATGGCTCAATCTTCTCCATTTCATTAACTAACATCTAAGCACACAAAGAAAGTGAATTTATAGAATATCGATGATTTTGTAATTTTTAATTATTTCAGAGAAACTTTAACAAAATACAGAGCGATGCCGTGCTCTGTACCAGACTGTTTAGAACAACCTCCTAAACAACTTCCTTCTGTGGCCCAAAACATCAGGGATGTGCAACTAAAATACAAAATACAGCTTGCCATACACACTGCAGACATTCTTGCATGCCAGATGTCAACACTAGAGCAATCCAAGTTTAAAGATTATGTGCATTAAATACCCTGATGTTTCTAGCATACTTCAGAGGCATATTCTTCCCCTAGAAGCAAACATTTGAGGTTATACTAATCACTTACTGTCAGATGATATTCTACCTGCGATCCCTACGTGGCACTAGCTGGGAACAAATTTTACTTGTAAGGCACATACAACTCCTAAACCATACAAGTTTCACCATCAGACATATTTGCTTATTTTTAATGCCCTTGAAAGTTCAATGCAAAAAGCGTTTTTCACTCATAGATTCAATTTGAGTATCATAGAATTAGGAAAAACAGAAACATTTTAAAACAATTACTATGTAAACTGTAGATGAGTATTTGTAGATGAGGTCTTTGTGAAGACCTCTGAAAAGTACAAAGTGTTATGGCTGTCCAGGAGGAACCAACTAAAACGTGTCCTGAAGATAGATAAGACGATTCTTTTGGTAGGCTTTACAGAATATACCATGGACAACATGTCATAGTAGTGGCAAAATACTAAAAAGAGATGCTAAACATTATTTCACAATAATCCTCATAGAAACAAAACTCACTGTGCACTGGTCAAGCTGCCTTTGAAGTCCTTCAGTATCTCCTTGAGCAGCCTTTTCTGTCAGTAGGAAGTCTTTCACACCATCCATCCACTTCTGGATGACTTTTGAGTCAGTCTAAATCAAACATAGTATGAAAGTCAATAACGCTGTCATGAAGACTGTATGGCTGTTGCATTTCAACAACTTTTAGCAGTGTTAAAAGAATATTTCAAGCAAGTATTCCTCTGATTATGCATCAAACCACTTCTATTATTTTCTTCCTTCAATTTCTCCATTCTTCATGTGAAAATTCAATTCCTAATTGGGATATTCCTACATTCATGGTTTTAATTAGCACTGCACTGCTCCTGGCTGTCACACCAAAACACTGGATTGCCTTAGGAGACAAGAAGTATGTGACTACCCTTCACATGAGGGACACGGCTGAAGGCTGGCAATTGCCTTTTCCTCACAATATTAACCACGCAGAGCCACTCTCACCACACTCTTTCGAGGGGCGTTCCACTCCAAGGAAGAGATGTGACCCTATAGGTATGTATGTGGGGAGAAGACGGTAGCAGTAAACACTTGAGGCTGAAACTATGCAGGTGAAGCCTTGCAGAGAAACATAGGCATAGGGAGAAAACACCACACAGGATTAGACTAACTGCTAAAAAATCCAGCTGTTGGGGCCAACAGCAGCTACTGTATGCACTCAAAGCAAGGCACAGAAATAAATTAGTACAGAATTGCAGTCATCTGACCTAAAATTCAGCAGTTACCTTATATCCTAGGTAAAGTGGGCAGGGAAGGGGGGACAGGAGGGTTGTCATCTCCTTCCCACACAACTGTAGATGTTCACAGTCACCCTTACAAACAAAACCACTACAAACAAATTTTTTTTTGTCCTGATTCAGCTAGGTTATATGATTGCTATTTATAATAATCAAGTTGAACATGTTTTAATCAACAGTTTTGTTTTCTTAATAGATTGCATCTTTTTATTTTGACACATTTGCCACAAATGAGAGCTGTTACTTGAGAAGCTGAGTTGAAGTTCATCCGCATTACCTCTTGCTCTGCATGTCACCAAGGCAGAAAGCACACACTTTTCTTTAAAAACCTCACAATAGTAGCTCTTTCAAGATCAATACATTACAAACTGCTTTTCAAAAAAGAACATTAGCACTAACGAAAACCCATCGGACTAAGATCATATTTATTTTTAGGCCAATGCTGCTAATAGAGGTCAAAGTCATGATACTTTCTATATATACACATAACACATAAGTACACACACATATAAGTTGCCATTTGACAAGGCATTTTAGCATGCAATTTAGCTTGCTTACAGGAAGATACACATAAGTAGCTAAAGACATATAAGTAGCTCAACTGAATTAAATGGGATTACTCACAAAGGTACACCACAAGACAAGTATACGGAAGTTCAATGAAGTAAATGCTCCTGCACTGCACAGGTAAATAATTACCAACGCTCAAACATCCAGCACGGGCTATGGATGTGTAAGGGCTCCCAATTTTTATAGATGAACTAAAACAGTGAATCAATTTCTAAAATTTATTCCAGCAAGGAACAAAGATCAATGTGCTGACTACCACCTTTTTCACTCCTAGAAAAGCCACATGATGTACAGCTATGCAGTAGATTTAAAAGAACTGAACCTGATGTATAATCAAAAATACAGCAAGCCAGCCACACATTATTAGTGCTGGAATACAGGATATAGAAGCTTTCTTCCAGCAAATACAAGAAGAAACTGCTCAAGTGAGCCTTCTCTACTTTTCCCTTCACATGACTGTTATAAGCAGTCTCACAGCAACACCAATAAAGCAGAGAAACGGATCATGTCACTAATGCACATGCTGTCAGCTTGGGGGAGCCCCTATGACACCAGAAATTGCAGAAACGACAACTGAGCAGCAGATCTACCACTGACTGTCTCATCTGACTAACAAGGACATTTCAAGCACTGTTCACCTGTCTGTTCTCTGTTAAAATAGGAATACTTACATTTTCTTTTCAAAAAACTAAGTAAATGTGAGGAGTGCTGTTTTGGAAACTCCAGTTTTTAAAAGGTGAATTATCCAAACAGGAAACACTAAAAATAAACCAACACTTGTACATAGTTGCAAGTGACCATGTTCCCCAGGGCTTGCCACCCACTTACTCCTTTTTTTTTTCCTCCCTCCTTTAATTTTTCCCCTTTTATAGTGAGCCACTTCATCTCGAGTGCCCAGACATTGTCAATCAAACTCATTTTGTGTCTCTGGTCTCACATCTCCAGTATCAACTCATTCAGTGTCTGCTTCACAACCACATACCTACCCTCCTGCATCAATCTTTCTCGCAACGCAAGTTCCCTGATCTGTCCAGTGCTGTCCAACATTTTTATTCTACTCGCTCCTCATTCTCATTTTTATTCACACAGCGCCAGACTGTTAATATCTCTGTACAGCTTAGTACTGTTCCTTCAGAGGATCCACAGGATATAAATACATGGCTGTCCATCCACTGACAGTTTTATGAAACATTTATAAAACACAAAGTGCAACAAAAAAAGTTCATGAGAAAGCTGCACATATCTACAGACAACCTCCAATTATTTCATAATTACTTCCATTGTTTCTTCTGCTTCAATTTCTTTTTGACCTTCTATACTTCTTTTTAAGGCCATACACAAGTTTATAACTTCTCGCTCAGGACAAAACACATTCTGTTCTCAGACCTACACAACAGCACATGGCTTTAATGCTCTGCTCTCTGTAGCTTTTCAAAATTCCCATGGGCATAAAAATCCTCGTCCTTCATCAATGAGTGATTTATATGCACACTGGGATCAACATCAGTTCAGGCAGCTGTGTAGAANTCAGGCAGCTGTGTAGAACACAGTGCGTCACTTTTGACTGAAACAACTCAATAAAAACCTGCCATGCTAATATTGCACCTGTGTATATGAGAGAACTTCATCTGTTCTAACCCTGTTAGAACCAAGGTGTAAGAAGTAGGTACAGGTGCACGCAGCTCAACTGAACACATCATTCAAGTGCAGAGAGTTTTACACTTCAGAGACACTAGCGTAGCTTAAAAAAAAACCTGCAAAAAGATGAAGGAGGTCTAGTTCACTGCAGCTACAGATATTCAAGACAACTGGAAAGCTACAGTCAGTCCCGCTCATCAAATGATAGGAAGTTGTCTCATAAATGAAGTTGAGAAATGCTTTCATGCAGAATGTTTATTCTGTCATGCTAAATAATAAGTCTAAGTAGAAAGAGAGAGAGAAGGGAAGAGAACGAGACTGTGACCTAAATGTACGGTATCTCACAGTCAGGAGAAAAATTAAAGACAAGGAGGTTGCTCAAAAATAATCACCAAGGGCCTGGCTAAGCCTCTAAAAATTCATTTTGTTTAGGCAGCAGTACATGCCAGATCACTGCAGCAGATCCCACTGACCAGCAGCTCCTTCACAGCTCGAGGCTGCTGCAGATAGCTTCAGAAGGATGGGTTCCAAAGAAAACGGGCTAAAAGCAGAAAGTCTTTTGAAAGTATGTGCACAAGAACACATATTCTTGAATGTGTTTAAAGAAAATGGGGCTTTTATCTTGAAGCTTCAGCTAATGCAGCCTAACAGTAACACATAAAAAAGATTTATGAAAGAAATAAACACCTTTCCTCTGAAAAGCTGCAGCTCCATCTCCTGTCCAGAGGCTGGTTTGTGGCTTCATTTACAGGCCCACTAGACTAGACTGGACTACTACGCTTTTCATTCTCTCTCCCTCCCAGGAGCTCAGCAGTAAAATGGAAGTCAGCTTAAGTCCTGAACAAAATAATTAGTAAATAATGTTTTATGAGCAGGAGCAAGCTTCTCCCTCCAGGCTTTTCCCCTATGTAAAGCTTTTCATAAGTGTGGGTTTGCACTCTGACCTTAATTTTAGTCAGCACATGTTTCCTCCACTATTACTTTTTTTTTTTTTTCCCAGAATCGTGGTTACAAAAGGCTTGAAGCTTTTACTCCTTCCAACCATAATCAACAACAGTTTGACCAGCTTTGACTGCAACATCATCCAAGTCAATTACCTGACCACATTAATGCAGATTTCAGTATAAAAGCCTATGTCTGTAGTTAAGTACCCATTAAAGATCCTGTCCTGTTGGAACTGGAAAACTCACTGTACCTGAACATTTTCTTCACACACTTTTTAACTTTTTAATGTACTAATTCAGAAATTAGTAAATCCACAAATCCACCTTGAGGGAACAGGTTTCCTGGAGCAGGTATGGAATTTCATTTTTAAATGTCAATCTAGCAAAGCATTGGGCATCTAACACCAACTGTGGTGGACAGCACTCAGCCCCTGGTGGGATCAGGCCTTCAACAGCACAGCTGACATACAGCTCACTTCAGGGTAATCTTTGCTTCTGGTACTGAAAGAAGAGGAATGCTAATTTTGCTTGCAAAATAGCTTTCACAGACTATAAAATAATACACTGGGCATGTCAAAAGCTGCACATTACTCTTCTAGAAATACACTGTATGCTTCCAGACTCTGTACTGCCCCATAACCATTTCACTTCTCAATCAGCATCATCTGGACACAACAACGCAAAAAAAAGAAAGGGCTCTATAACAATTGAGCTGTGTAACAAAAAAAATCCTTTTGTTTTACCTCAAATATTCTCAACTTGGAAGTAATTTCTTCCAGTAGTTTAATATCTTTGGAAGTCTTGAGCTTTAACTTGTCCCAGTGTCCTTGCACATGCCTGAACTGTTGCGTGTAGACCTTCATTATATCAGAAGACTGTTTCTCCAAAGCCTTTGTTTCTTCAGCAAGTTTATCCATCTTGGGCTTCTGGGCTTCCAGTGTCTCACAAACAGTCTACAAGGAGAAGGAGAGAGGGAAAAATAATTTGTGTCTGATGCTGCAAGGATACAACAAGCACACATTCACATATAAGTGCAAGTACATCAAAGGTTTCATGGCACAGAGCACACATACGGTGAAGCGCTATATCCCAGTTACTGCAGTTACTGTGGCAAAAATATCCAAACAAATCTTTAAGCAGCAAAACCTTCAGCTGTTCTGCTGGAGCAGTAGCAGATATTACAGAATAGGCCCAGCCACACAGCTAAACACACTCAGGCACCTGTGCCTCTGCTGTGCTGTGTGGTACTGGCACTCAGGTTAGCAACACAATGACTACAGTGCACTGCAGCCACAGAAGGAACTGCAGTGTAGACCTACTAGGAGCTCAGTTGTTTCATTCCCTCCACAGATGTGTATATGGGGGCAGGAGGTTGGGAGGTGCCAAGCACACACAGCAGTGTTGCAGAGTGGGTGCTTCCCAGTTAAAGAAAAATTATTTTAACATATAGCTGCAATGAAAGCTCTGGATACCGTAGTTTCCAAAGCTACTCTTCCAGATTGAATGGAAGGATACAATCTAAATATGGTATTTCTGACATAAGAAGGCAGGAGAGCTGAGATAGCCAAATGAGAACTGAAGAGAAACAGTAGCTGAAGGTATAATGCAAGACCTGAAAAACACTGCTGCTTCTTTAAATTTTAGCTATTCTACTTGAAATTTATTTAAGAGATAAATTTTGAAGTGAAAAGTGATTTCATTGCCTATTTCATCAACTTCACTTTGCTCGTACGTATACTCAATATATACACGTGGGATGTGTGCACATATATTTTAATGCACTGTGCCGCAGAAGAATCTCTTTTTTGGTATGCTTATGTTCTCAATTTTACTTTTTATTTACAAGAAAGAAACAGGATAACATGTACCATTTCCTCCAGAAGGATAGCTAGTGATGAAGCAATGAGATTGGGAACAGGGACAAGTGCTTCAGCAAACAAGAGCTTTCTGTGCAGCTGACCAGAGAGAGAGACTGAACCAAGCCTCTGCTCAGGTCTGAGCCTGAAGTATTTATCTGTGCCTGCCACAGTGAAGAAGAGGAAGTTGCTCAATCCCAGGTCCATATGCTGTGCATCATCCCCACTTGGTTCTGATCTCCCATCACACTCCCTGAAGCTCCCACACTGACATGCTACATCCTTTCAGGTTAATTAGTGTCTGAAGAAAATGGGGAGGAGGGATCCAGAGAGAAACAGGACATGACAAATCTCTAAAGACTAAAAGCCACTGCAATTCAGATATAGTGTATGGACAAAAAAAAAAAAAAAAAAAAATCTCTGCCAATTTTAAACAATACAAAAGGAACATAAAAAAAAAAAAAAACCTCCATTTTTTTCCTTTTTTTTTTTTTTTTTTTTTTTTTTTTTTTTAAGTACCACCAATTTGATTACTCTCTGGCAAACAGAGGATAGAAAGACCCAGCCTTCTGCACACCCTGTAACTGGAATTCAAGAGCTCCTCCAGAGTCATCTGCAGCCCACTTATTTTGCCACACAGGAAAAAGAAAGTATATTTGACTATTTAGCATGATTCTTAAAAAGCACAGAGGTGCAGGGGAGGGAGCAAGGAAGTATTTGGGTTTTGGTTGTTTTGTTTTGGTTGGTTGTTTTTTTGTTTTAACTTCTAAAAAGAAAAAAAATGCAGTACCAGAGATGAATGACTCTGTCTCCCCCACTACCTGGTAGTAGCCCTGGTATTTATAAAGCAACTGCCACCAATAGCTTTTCATCTACTTTATACATTCATAATAGGAAACAACTCCACTTCCACGGGGCTGACCATGTGCATCAACTACCCTTCTTGCTCACAAGTGCTTTTACCCTCGGAAAGGCAATCTGGAGGCCACAGGAATACAGCTGCCCTCTCCTAACGCCCCAGTAGGATGAAATGGGATGAAGCTGTTACCCAGGTGAACTTCAGGGACAGTTTCACCACAAAGGCATCCCATGTCCAGCCATGCTACACCCAGCACTTGCAGGAGGCACCACAGCCACAAAGTAGCCAGCCTTGGGTCAGCCACCTTGGCTCCCAGCTCAGCCAACCAAGCTCCTACAGCGGAGGATGCGCCCAGGGCCCTGACTCCCATTTGGGGCTCCTCAGCACAAAACAGGTAGGAAAAAAAAAAAGATAAGGATTACCTTTGTCTGCTGTAAGGCTTTCTCCACCTTACTAGGGTCACTCAGCCCACTCATGATGGCCTGTTGCTTGCAGTCCACCTCGCTCAGCACGTCCCTCAGCCTCTGCAGAGAGTCCACGTAGTCCTGGCTAGGCTGGCTTTCTGTCTCTGGTGTTGTTAGAGATTAGTTATACCAAATACAAGGCAAGAACAAACGCACGAGACCCAAATTATATGATATGTGAATTAGTATACTCATTTAAAAAAAGAAATCATGTGAGATACACTTTTACACTGAAACCTGCTGAGACACTCCAACAGCTAAAACTCTTTTGCTAACGGCAACATTTTTTCCTTTTTAAAAAAATATGTATTTTTTTAATATATATAAGGCTTAATCCCATTTTATATAATTAAGCACCTAAATCACTTGGAGATGGAGAAATCAGTAATACTTGGGCTTTTGAATGCTTAAATCCCATCAACTTAAACACATATACATACACACAAATACAAAAAAAAAAAAAAAAGATTTCAGCCTACTGCCAGAATAGATGTGCTCTCTGGGAACACTGAAAAGAGAATGAAAGTTTGGACAGAGCATCTGCTTGCAGTCTTTGCTTGCACCTCTGATTTTGATCAAGCCTGTCCTCCACACATGAATCCAACACAGGAGGCAGCACATAATTCTGGAGGTTCAGAATGAAAACTTCAGTTTTCAAGAACTCCAACATACAAGGTTTTAGTTGTAAAAACAGTACTGTGGTATGCACATTCTCCAACCTCAGATTCCTGAGCAATTTCATTACTCTGCCACAAGTGAAAATTAACCTAAGGCTTGTTCTGACTCACCAAGTAGCTTTTCAACAGCTTGCTGTCAGAACTGTCAAGCCATTTATAACTAAGGCATGAGTCAACGTTTCTAGAGAAAAATCAGTTATCTAACTTGCTTTTCTCAAAAAGCCAGTATCAGCTTCAAAGGAAAATAAGAAGAGCTTGCTATAACACAAATCTAAAAATCTAAATCTATCACTAAAACACAGAGAACTCAAAAGAAGAAAAAGACTAGTTAATAGTAAAAATAGTCTCACACCGATTAAAAAATTAGTCATAATTCCCATCAAAAATGCCATTATACAAGGTTAAGCAGCACTCAATCAGGGAATTTTCAGAGACCCAAAGAACAGCCATGAAAAGAGCAGGACCTGTGTCAGTAAAGAAGTCTGCCAAGTTCACAAATGCTTGGTTGCCATCACTAGATGTTTTCCCCGCATTACATGACTCTGGAAATTCTTTCAACTTGCAGCAATTCAAACTATGTTGTAAACAAACAAAAAACTGAAACCCTAAATTGACATTTCCCTCTGCTGTTTAACAATGAGCAGTCCAGAGAGAATCTATCATTAAAAAAAAAAAAATACAAATTCAAATGCAACATACTAAGATATGTGAAATGTTTTTACTGAGTAATAGCTGGCTCAAATATACTAACAATGCCTCAAGTGATGTGTGGCATGAAAAAGAGTACTATAGTCACATAATGTCGTGATTTTATTGGTATTGTATATGAAGCAACTCAACCGTAAAATGATTATTCTTCACAGTAAGAATGAAGGCATACCCTGTAACTTGAGCACGGCAGACGCTATTCACACATTTCTGCATTGATATAACTGAAGTAGGCAGGCCTTCTGCAACTCAATGCATAGATGGACTAATCATTTAGTAACTGAGTCTATTTCTACCTCACACAGAATAAAGTGTTAATGCTCTTCCACCTGGGAACACTAGCAAAATGCTTCCTCCAATTTCCCAGAAACAAGATGAAAGAATCTCCTTACAGGTCTGTGTTCTTCATATTCAGCTGGACAATATTAACAGAGATATGTATGTTGTGCACTTCATTTAAAATCCTTTAGAAGTCAGCATGACTAGTTTGAATGCTCATGATGAAATTTTTAATGTAACAAAAACCAAACAAATGTAGAACGTGCCTGAAAAGCAAGCCAAATTCCAAAGAACTTCAAAGATGAAAGTTACAAAGGGAATTATGAATGACTAATGTGTTCAAGTACACTGGGAAAAAGAGTAAATTCCATACGCACATGCAGATTTTAAAAGGTTTCCTTAATCTTCCATTTTTCCTTTCCAGTATTAGTTATTTCTGTTGGTGACAGACCCACACAACTTTCCAAACTGTATCATTCACCTAAATACGGTTTTGCTAATCTGTTAAGTGCAGTTTCAGGAATGCTGCATCCTTACATAATGACTTGTAACACCAGGGAACAATATAGTTTGTAATGTGCAGAGAGGAGGTAATACGAGTATTCTTTCAGGTGAATAAAAAGATTTTGTCAATCTGATCCGAAGTCTAGAAGAATCTAGATGCAGTAAGTTTTCAAATCAGTGAAAAGTGGGGGGTTTTGTTTATGCTTTTAGTATTGTGATTTTTTTTTTAAACCTTATCTTACCTGTACTATCCCTCTTTTTATCAAATAGCATTTTGAAAGCATTTCAAACTCCTATTTTCAGTAATAATGACATTTATGCAAAATACAGCACGTAGAGTCAAATAGCTGTAGTTCAACTTTCATTATTATATTATTCAGACTCATCTCACACCTGTGATGTTTGGTAATTAGCTGAATGAACTGAGAAGACAGTGTACTGCAGATTCAAGCCATAAAGCCCGTACCAATGCCTACTAAAGCTGACAGAAGTGTTTCTACCTATCCACAGTACCTTCAACCAATACCTGAGGAATTAGATGAAAAAAGATACAGCTGGTTTCTGACCACATTTGATAACATGCAAAAGTTATTTTACACAATGAACATACTATTCCTACTCACAGAAAAACATGTATATATCTGTAAAAATATGATCTACCAGAACAAGACTATATCGGCATATAGATATGAAATGTGCATTTCATTGTAAATTTTGTTTCAGGGGAATCCCAGTTTGGAACTGAGAAGAAAAGTCTTTGACAAGAATACAACTACAGTGTTTGAGGTACTTGCCCACTGAATACTACTTACACAGTATCCTTTCTCTATAATTTCCTTGCACTACTTCTTAGCATTCCTTCTTTACAGCTTTATTCCCAACTGCATTTGAAAATCTCTGATACGAAGCCTTTGACAATATACCATAATTAACTGACGGAATCTAAATGATCCATATACTCCTTCAAAAAAGATAATCACATACTATGGCTGAAAGGGGTAAGATATTAAAAAAACCTCAAGGAAGCTACTGTCACACATAAACAGCTATAAACTCTGCACTACACCTTCACAGTGACTGCATTAAGTTCCAAGTCTCATGACAGGCCAATAAGCAGCAGCACTGCTCTGAGAGCACCAGATTGTTTATCAAGTCATTCAAAAAGATTACTTGACAGAAGAAAAAAAAAGAAATCAGAACAAGAATCAAGAGGATTTATGTAAAAGAGTATTCACCTTTCTTCAGCTGCTGGTAACGTTCCTCTAGTTTCTGGCGAGTCAACTTGAAGCGACTGAGAAAACCATTCAAGCTCTCCTGAACGAAGTCTGGAGGCATGGGCTGAGAGGTGAGCACCTTGCAAGTAGCTTTCAGGTGTTCCAACCGTGGACTCAAGCTTACAAGATGAGTTAACTCCCGCTGCAAGAGATTAAAAACAGAATCAAATCACACCTTGTTAACACAAAGGTTTTAGTAAGCTACCACAAAAGCTTCTCTTACACTGTTGCCCTTGTAAAGTACTCCTCTGGGGTATTCTGTGCTCCTAACAGTTTCCAGTTAACAAGTCTAACAAGTTTTGCCAGACTTACCTGACACAAATCTTTCCGGACTGCTGAGGACTGGGACGACAAAGAAGAATCATTTTTAAGCCAGCCATCCTTTTCAGCTATAGCCTTCTCAAGCTCAAACATTTCCTTAAAATATGCATTTATATCTTCCTGGTACTTTAGTTTTCTGGCCATTTCTTCCAGATCTAGGACCACTTGTTTCCATCCTGACAATGTTTTCTCCATTGTGTTTTTTAAATCCACAGCAGGAAGTCCCTCTAAAGAGATAATATAAATCGTTGTTAATCTAAATTAGTTGCAGTTAATCTAACAAGGTTTTAATCCTTATGCTCTTCAGCCACGGGTGCACTTCTGCATTAATGTGCAAAATGCTTTGCATCCAAGTCAACTACCCCTAAAACTGTACTGATTACTAACAGTGTTTTTGCTTTTTATTTGCACATTAGTGGTGTGAACAGTAAAATAGTCAAAGGAAAAGAAAGTAGACAAGTTTTCAGTTTTTAACAACATTTTAACAATGTACTCACTCTCAACTATCACAACTCTCTTCACCATTGTGATTGTCTAAATGTTGATACATAGATTGAAATAAAATAACTTTCTTTTCTACACAAAGATAAAGCTACACTGCAAGTTGGAAAGCGGCAATGAATTCATTGGAAAGGGAGGTGAAAATTCAGCTGAGTCTGCCTGAGAGGGAGCAGGAACAATGGCTGACAATGTCACACTGCACGCAGACATGATTTATAACTAGGTAATATGAATAGCTACAAAAGCAACATGACAAAACACAAGGTTATTTCCCACACACAGTGACTACTTGAAGCATTTGCTACACCATCTTTCTGGTGAAACAATGCATTACTTGAGGATGCAGCACCATACAGGAACAGACTTCCCACCCACTGCATTCCCCGTTCCTTTATTTCTTCAAGTGCCAAAAAGGAACTGGCAATTTTGCTGATATAAGAAGAAATTTCACTCCAATGTGCGTTCAACAATACATTCTCACCATTGCAAGTTTCTGACACAGATTTTGTTTCAAGGCACCACTATTTTTCATAGGGCATATTCAGGTCATTTGAACTTACCAGTTCTGTCATTTAGACAGGAGCGTAAGGAGGGGATTCATACGGAGGGGTCACATTTTTTGTATTGTTTTAGTGTAAATGGAGCCCAGCATTTAGCTCTAGGGAAGCCAGCCTGCTTCTACAAGAGCACTTGACGGCTCTGCTCCACCAACCCTCTCCTGTGCTTCACACATCAGCCGTACACTGCAGCCAGCCATCTGACAGGAGCACGCACACAGCGATTGGCCACGGCTCATAAGGGCCAGAAACGGATGCACGCCTGTGCTGTGCATTACTGCCTGCCAGCACAGCTGGGCCTGCTTTTGGAGAGAAGGGCTCTCATTCCGAGTTGGACAAAACATACTAGGAGACCATAGCAAAGCGTGGGTTGGCTAGCTCTGCCTTATTTTAGGAGCTCTGTAAAGCACTTCACAGGTATTAGGCAAGGAGGGAGGACTGGAGATGCTTAGCAGACTGGGACATCCTAGCAAAGGGACTGGCCAGAACAAAGTGTGACAACCGGGAGCTCCCATGGAAATCAGTATGCAAGGCAGTGACGCATCCGCCAGTCTGAATACCACCAGCTACAGAAAATTCGTCAACAGTCAGATGCACAGCAGATCTAAAAGACTGTCTCAAGATGATCTGAACAGCTATTTTGTGGAGAAAGTCACATTTCACTGATGAAGTTTAGTCATATTATGAAACAAGATTTTGGCAAGGCTTAAAGATTCAGCTTTCACTAATGTTTCCAGAGATAAGTGTTTTAATTGACAATCAATCATTTTCTGAAGTATGTAGGCTTCTCTCTTGCCTTCGAACCATAAATTCTGACTGTATTATCAAAACATCCTGACAGTTTTTACAAAATAGAGAAGACTATGAAATAGAAAAATATATACACACATTCATCCAACTTAAATATGGTTACAAAATTTCTACTTCAAGGTAGTTACACTTTAAAATCTTTAATCTTTTGCACAATTTAAAACTAATTCCTCTCCCCAAAAATCATGTGAGTGCCACTCTAAGATTAAAAAATTACTTCTATTTCAATTGAAAATAATCCTTTAAAGTTTGCAATTGAGCATACATAAGTTAAAAAATAGTATTGCTTTCTGGAAACAATACATTTCAGTATTATTTCCCAGCAACTCATCTGATTAAATCACAAAACAGATAAACTTTCAAGTCTTTTACCTCTTCCCATTTGATCCAAAAGAATATGTCCACTTCGTTTCAGTTCATCTAACTTTCGGCTTTTTTCAATCCTTTCTTCTTCAATCTCCTACAAATTGAACCCCAAAAGAATAGTTTCAGAGAGTGTTACTTTAGGTTTTTTTTCCCCTGTCAAGTAGTATGTATCTTCTGACTACTACCCAAAACACATTCCAGGTTTCTTGGATACAGCACCTTCTAATATGGATGTTGGTTCTGTTTACTCAGAAAACAAATACAAAAAGTTGGATCTCACAAGTATTAAGTTAGCAAAAAGACTGGTACAAAGACACCAGGAATAAAATTTTGTTAAAAAGGCTGCTGATTCTTCTAGGTGTTATCAGAGACTGGAACATAACACTTGTGATCTAAAAATTATTTCATGTGAACCTGTGGATTATAGACTTTAATATTCCCTCCACCTCTACATTGTCTACTGAGATTTCTAGCAGAAACGAACAACAATCTAGAATTCCAGCTAGCAAAAACTATAGCACATTAGTACTCCATTCCAGTAAGCTCTAGAGCTTCACTCTCCTTCATGATAAAGACAGAGCAAGGAAAATGCTATGCAACTACCAAGATTTTCTAGAGGAACAAGTTCCTCCCTCAAGACATATATACTGGCGAATGCTCCTGCATCAGCCAAGATGCACATCTTCCCCAGACAGGAAAGAGGAGTTCCTTGGCCATAAGGCAGTAATTTCAATATGCTCTGAGACTGCAACAAATTAAATCCAAACTAAAATCCTTTTGAAACTAATGTCCAGGATTATTTCTCTGGGTCAGACTTCGTACAGTAAATGTGAAAGAAGCATGCATCCGTTTGCACAATCAGGAAGAACATATATTGTCCCACCCAGTAAGAGTCCAATCGTTCAAAAACAGTGCTGTCCATGGGAACCTGGTGTTCATCCTGGAGTTTATTTTATAACGCTACAAACGTCCATTAAGCTGTAAACTACTGGGGGGTTGTTTTGTTCTTCATTTCCAACCGTACTATCATTCCAAACATTCCTACTGGCACCATTTTGCACTAGAACACTGAGAAGGAATCTCCTTAGATATTTTTAAGTGCTGTCTTTGATTTCAAAAGCAGGTTCAGGTTCTGCTAAAGCTCTAGAAAGCCTTCAATAACAAAGCATGCTCTAGGACCAGAAAAGGCAAAAAAACATTCCTGAAATAGAAGGAGCAGAAGATAAATGTTTGTTTCACAGCTCCCACAAGACACTGTAGAATTACACATCCTATCTTGCAGGTCAATAGTAATAATGCACATGAGCTGTAACTATCAGTGTTTTCTCTGAAATTAATACACCAAGCAAAAATGTGTCCAAACATTGGACACATAACAGACCACCTTGGACCCTGAGTGGCACAGGGCATGCAGTGTCACAGTACAGGGGGTTTCTGAGCAGCACTCTGCCAAAATTATCAAAG
Organism: Alectura lathami; assembly: GCA_013399715.1. NCBI lineage: Eukaryota > Metazoa > Chordata > Aves > Galliformes > Megapodiidae > Alectura > Alectura lathami. Next base: position 361,552 of record VXAV01004684.1, read on the forward strand.
CCATGTCAGTCAAGTCCATCACCAACTGTGAAACATGAAGCCAAAATATGCTGCTTTGTGGAAAAGATATTAATCCTAAAGACATTTACCACAATTCCAAAGAAAGCATTAGTTATATGTGACTTAAAAATATTCTGTAGATTGTGTGACCCAATACCAACAAGATGCTGTCTCCAGCTGCTCAGATTTCCATGTCTGGACAGCTCTGCAACGATTTAATACAGGGACTTAATCCCCATAAGGCATGTGGATCTGCCCACACCTCCAGCTGACAGATAGCTTAAAGAAACAAAATATATATAATTCACTGGAAAACTATCTCCTCATTTTACCTTCAGCTTTTCTTTCACATTTGAAGTCTCTCTCATCTTCTTGTACTCTTTGATGTCTGTGGCTTGAATGGCAGCTTTTAATTTTGAAATCCAGTTCAACAGCTCAGCACTTTCAGCATCAAACCTGGTTTAAAAGGTTAGACAATCTTGGTTTTGGTCCTTTTTCCCTATTACGTCAACTGTCTTAAAAATGAGAAGTCTTGAAGTTCAGCACGTTCTAGATCTTGTAAAAGTCTGCAACACTATTTAGTCTGATGAAAAATCTAGCAGCTTAAGTACTCATGGTAGTGAGTATGGAAATGCCCTTCTGAATGCTTAGCTGATTGAAGATTAACCTATCACTTAAGATTTTTGGCTACAGCTGGACCTGTCCATATTGACATACCTTTCTCATGACTAAAACTTCTAAACTACAACCCATCACCATGAAAAAGAAAAACCGAACTCCCAAATTAAGCAATACTGTACACAACTTGAGAGAAGGACAAAGCAGACATACTGTACAGACCACTAGACCATACTACAGCTACATGGCATGACACGATGTAAATCCTAACGTGCAATAACAATCTGCCAACAGATGTTGAACTTCCTAGCCACTCAAAGTTTTTGTAGTAAAGCCTGCAAATTTCCAGTTACTGGTCATTTGTTGGTTTCAATGCAAGTAGTCAGCACCAGGCAAAAGCATCAGATGGAAGTTTAACCTATTTTACCTGACTCTGTCCTTAATAGAGTTCGAACTCTTTGTTCTTGATGCTGCACTCTACCATCTCCCTAGAAAACGTGCCAGAAGTTTGAACTACTGACACCTCAAATAAATGTTCATTTTCTAAAGCAGGCACAAATAGGAAAGTGATGAGTATGCAGCATTTACCTCCTTCATTTATCTTTAAAACAATTTCCTTAGTTTTAGATATGTTATTTAACGAAAGCATTGCAACACATTATTAAGAATACATGCAAATAAATGAGCCACTCTAGATATACTTGCAAAAGGAGACATCACTGTAATGTTGTGTTTATTACTAAACACCAGGAAGATCGACTAGGTTTTTGAGGTGTTTGTTCTGTTCTGTTTTCAGTTTCTCCCACATATTTTATAGAGACTAAAAATACATAATAAATCACAATTTTGGTCCTTTCACAACCCTTTTTATCCCAAGATGTGAAGACGTTTTTCCAAAAGAAAGTAAATACAATCAATTCTATCTTTCAGCAAAGGAACTGATGTACAAAGAACTGAAGACTTGCTTTTTTGAAAAAACAAAACATCTCCACTTTCTTGTGAGACTAATGGAAGCTGCAGACTTTCTGTTTCTCTGAAAACAAGGCTGTAACGTAACATTCCTGCCTCACTCCCCCATACTCAACTTCACAACTGCAGCTTAAATCTTCCTGACTTGAATAAAAGGAGATTCAAAACCCAGGACTAAGGGAAAGGAGCTTACATATTATCTAGTGAGCAAAGGGAAACAGCAGTGGCATATACAATATATACTTACTTCTTCTTTGCTTCACTGTCCCCTGGGATTTGCCTTTTCTTTGGGGGTGGTGGTGGAGGCGATTCCTGCCTGGATTGTTTAACCACTATCTGTTCTTTCTGTGACACCATTTCTGCAGGAGTCTTCTGTGCAGTCTGTGACATCCCTACAATTCCTACAGCTTGAGTGACCTATAAAAAATGTTTTTTCAAAAACATCTAAATACCATGCAAACAGTAACTTGCTCGTTTGGTTCCTTATCCTTATAAAAGCCATTTCATTCACTCCTATAAATGATCACATCCAGCCTTCACAAAGTACTCATGAATTACCGTTATCATAGATGCCGAAGCACTCCAAAGAAAAACATCATTACTCTGATTCTCACTGATGGGAACCAAGCCCCACAATCCTCAGATCAATGAGAATTTCATGCCAGTACAAGTGTATTTTGTTGATTTCAATTCGTCTTCTTCCACAACTGCTTGGTTCACAGAAAGAACCAGGGTCCTTTGGGTTTATTAACATACCATTCTAAACCTGAAACACATTCCCCACAAAACCAAGCCTGCAATTCAGGAAGAGCAGACGTAGTGGATTTGACCTAAAAAATAATCCAAAAACTCACTCAAGTCAGTAGAAACCTTCTATACTCTTTAATGGGGTATAAAAAGTCTCAGGGGAATCATCTTGTAAGTTCTAGCTAAGCATGTGCTTGATATGTGGGGAGAGCGAAAGCGTGAGCATAAGACTTGGCGCTCTGCACTACTCTGACTGAAGCACAAGAACAAACCGAAGTCGCATGGCTGAAATCAGACCCTACTCACTCACTGCACACCAAATGGATCACGAAGCAGTGCTGCAGCCACCACCATAATCTTTTAGTATCACACACACACACAAAAAGGCACACAAGTCATAGAACTGTCAGATAAAATTCCCACAGAAGCCAATGAAAGTTCTGTCTAAATAAAATATCAGCAAGCACTCAAAATACTAAAATAAACACTTAACAGTCCAGCTTGGCTATCATCCTTACCTGTCAAACAACTGCTCTGATTTTAACAGAGAGATTGTACTTGCAGAGCATAAATGCTTGTATGACTCCCATTTATTTATTTATTCTGGGTTTTGGGGTTTGTCTTTGTTTTCTTTTAGTATAAGATTTAATCCAGTCCTGGAACTCTTATGTTTAAAAGCACTTGCATTGATTGATAATATGTGGTAAGCCTGCCTCACTCATCAGAGAAAATGAAGCTTAATCTGTGTGAGAAAGGAGTAATAGTACTACTAAAGTTAACAACTTGTTTTGAAAGCCAAAAAAAAACAGACATCTTTTCCTGCAGATAAAATCAGCCCCACATGAAAGAAAACTCCCTGACCTCTAGCCAGATGCCAAGAACTTGCCTGGGCACTTTTATTCACAGTATCAATGAGGTTTTACGTACATACAGACACTTAAATAGCTAACAAATAGAGCATAGATAAATACCTGGTTAGAGTAATCCTCTAGCTTCTGAACCAGACTGTCCCACCTCTGAGTTAGTTCTTCCTGATCATGGTCAATTTTATTGGACGCTCTGCTGTTCCCAAGGATTTGGGCCACATCCTGACCTAGCTCATTCAGCTGGTCTAGCGTTTGCCGTTTCATACCCATGTCCTCTTTCAAAATCTGAAGTTAAAAGGAACCATTAAAAGGCAACATTAAGTATTCTGCCACCTCTTAGCTTCTAATTCCATGACAAAATGTACTACCTGAGACAGATGTATCATAGGTTTCAAAACACTAACAGACACTCATGAAAAGCACACCCCTGAAAAAGCTATTAAGTCAACCTGCTGTAGCTCTTGAGTTACAGTTACAAATGATTAGTTCAGGTACAAGCTCTCTCAATATATTTAAAAAAAAAAAACCCTACCCCACACCTTGGAAAAAAACAGCTGTCTTGTGGATTGCAAGACTGTAAAATACCCTAAAATACCCAAGATAGCTGTTCCAAAGCAAGTCACACCAAACTAAAATGGCCATGGAGAAAGCTGTACACTAATTTTTAAAATTAAAGTGAAAGACCCTGGCAAGGAGAGAATAAAAGTCTGGTTTCCAAAGATACAGTGCATTCACAGCACCTGCTGGAGTCAAACTCATCACTTGTCATTCACTCAGACTCTCAGATTCAACAGGATGGACCAGGACAGCAATACTCACTGCTAGTTTTCGAACATTCACACTCAGGTCTGTTTGGTCTTTGAAGTTGCTTGTCTGGACCTTACTCAAGGCATCTTCTTTCTCAGTCAACCAAGCTTTCAGTAAGCACTGCAGATTGCAAGGAAAACAACAGAAGAACACACCAAGTTTGCCAAACAGCTATTGACAATTCCTTCTTTAAGGTCTTTGCATTCCAAACACAGTTCTGAAACTCCTACATGCAGGAATTTCAGTTGGCATTAACCAAAATACTACATAAAGGGGGACAAGAAAATATCAGAACTAAGTAATATTTTTCAGAAAACCCTTTATCAATATATCAGAGAGAGTACCCACCTCCCAAGTTACTCCAGGTATCCACTATAAAGCAGAATTTATAAATACTGGAATTAAATGTAGCAAAACTGTATTTATGATTTCTTTCGTTCTCCACCCTTCTTCCCCCAGCCACTACAAACATTTTCTCACAGAACTTGCATTGTTAATTCAGAGCTTTTTTTTAGTCCAGACAGTCACAGACTCTAATGCTTATTAGTTACCATCCTGTTTATTATACCTACTTCCAGCTGCAAAATAGCTTTAAACATCTCCAGTCCTGAAAGGTGGAGTGGTCTGCTCTGCAGAGTACTAGCTTACGCAATTATTTTTTTTTTAAACTTTTTTTTTTCCTAAAAAAAAAATCTCTTCTGGGTCTCACTCCAGTTACACAGCACTCCTATGGAATCTCCAGCAGTAACCCATGTCAGGTGTCAGCTATCTCCATGAACTGCAATACAGAGCTATTTTTGACTCAGTGAAACTCAGTTCCACACTGCTCCCCCTCTCTGTTTAAAAACAAAACAAAATGATGGAGCAAGGCAGACCTTTTTGTTCGTTGAACAACACCCTTTACAACAGCCTAGCTGCATATTTTTGGCATTGTCCCAGAACTGACTACAGCAGCTTCTGGGCCAAAGGGTTAAGGCAGTTTTCATTGCCACTGCAAGCCAACGTGCAAAACGTACAGACAGCAAACATGATGGTGGTGGAAATGCCAAAAGGCTGGAAGAACACCACATACCATTTGGAAAAATCAAGCTGGCATCCCAGCCAACTTATTTTATGCATAACAGAGAAGCTTGAAGTCCTTCAACATATACAATTAACTTCTGCTAAATCAGCAGTTGAAGAAAGCTTTCCCTAGGAAACTGAAGCATAATTATCACAGCGTTGAGAAATATCTGGCACTGATGGAGGAATTTGTTTCCTGAGTGGTAAGGATTGTGTTGACTTGGCAGTGTGGTTTCCAAAAAAATTTCTAGGCAGCCACAAAAAGGCTTCAGCATCGCTGTTGCTCATCTCTCCATCTGGTTGAGTGAAATGGAAAAATGATAGTAGCTAAATGTTTTAGGTACTTTTCTGTTATCAAACTGTTGTATTCAAGTTTAATTGGTTTCAAATTTTAATTTTTGTATGTCACTTGATAATTCTTGAGGACAGGAGTCTTTAATTGAAACCTGTTAGTAATAAATGCATTGTACAGAGCAGAACAACAAACGCTAACACAGCCTGATCTAAACCACCTAAAATGAACTTCTACTTCCTCACTACTTGTAAGCTGATATTCTACATTAAACAAGAATTGAATGTTTTTCACTTTTTCAAAGCAACATAATTATATGCAATTTCAGGAGGAAAAAAAAGAAAGTCAAGCAACATCAACAGAAGCTAACACTCGTAACAGTTTTATAGTAATCAACCAGTGGTTATTTTCCCCTAACAAAAATAAGCGCGGAGGAGGTCAGGAAGATGTTCACATAGGGTCATCAAAACTAAGAGCACTCAAAGTCTGTACCTTGACATGAAGAGGAAGGCTTTTTTGGGATTGCTTATTTCTCAGTTCAGTGTCTTACTTGCTCAAGAGTAACCAGAAAATGTTAGCACAGTTTTCTATATGTACATACTTTAAAACACTGCCTTGGCACTTGTGTAAGAAATACATATAAACAGAAACATGGCATTGGATAAACCAGAAACTGAACCTTGCACCCTATTAACAACAAGGTCATATGAGCTGCAAGTTTGGTTTAGCAGTACACTACAGATAGATACAGGAGGGGTCAAGCAGAAACACATAAGCAACCCAAAAAATGCAGACAAAGAATATGCCAAAGAAACTGACAGCAACTGTATCAGCACAGTTTGACTTCTTTTAAGCATCTAAACAGTCTGTGTACTGCAGAGTTTAAACAATGGTCTTCGGTGATAAATGCCATCATTTAAGAAATAAAAACAACTTAAGTAAAACCTTCAAAGCAAAAGACATCACATATTTTAAAGCTGATTCACAAAACAAGCTCTAGCAATAGGCAGGCAAATCTGACTCACACAATTGAAAACATGTAGTTGTTATCATTTCTTTTTGGATGCCACCAGTTAATTCATGAGTATTATATTCAAGGTATGCTCAGTATAAAGGCAAGAAAAAAAAACGACAATGCCATCATCTTCACAATTCAATTGTCTGCCTAAACTGCAAAATGAGATGAACGGCGTGTTTCACCACACTGACCAAATGTTTTAGATTACTGATTTTGTGAACTGCATCTGTTATCAGTTGACTGCAAAAACAGTGTACATGTATCCATGTTGGAAGCGTTGGTGCCTTAATTAGGAAAATTTCTGTAATTATCAAACCACTAAACACACGGTGATTCATTGCCATTTTGCCATTATGGATATTCCTGCTTCTTGACAATTTTGCAAATCTTCACTTATCTTAAACCCAGTAAAATCAATTTGTTATCGTAAAGTTGTCTTCTGAAAACTGTAGACCAACTATGAACCAGATAAAGTCCTTCCATTACTGAACTACTTATCAAGAAGACAAGAATGTTTTATGACAAGAGACCTTCCATAAAGTTCTCTAATGCAAGATGTTCATACTTGCATTCTTATATTTCTCTGTTACATTCACCAAGAAGATCAGAGAGTTCATTATGCCGTGGCAAACCAATGAATTTCCCAAAGTGGAAACCTAACTTGAATTTTTAAAAAGGAAAAAGCAAGACCTGAGGAACTACAGGCCAGTCAGTCTCAACTCTGTTCCCAACAAGAACATGGTGCAGATCCTTCTGGAAACTACAGTAGGGCACAAGGAAAATGAAGAGTTGGTTGGTGACAGTCAATACAGCTTCACTAAGGGCAAATCATGCCTGACAAATCTGGTGGCCTTCAACGATGGAGCTACAGCATGGACCACTTGGTGGTAAGGAATCGGCTGGATGGTCACACCAAGAGTTGTGGTCAACAGCTCGATGTTCACGTGGGGACAGCGATGAACGGTGCTCCTCAGGGGTTGATACTGGGACAGGCATTATTTAACACCTTTGTTGGTGATGCAGACAGTGGTATTGAGTGCACCCTCAGCAAGCTTGCCAACATCACCAAGCTATGTGGTGCAGTTAGTTGACACACTAGAGGGAAGGGACACCATCTAGAGGAATCTTGACAGGCTTGTGAGACTAGCCCATGCAAATCTCGTGAAGTGCCACAAGTGTAAGGTCCTGCATGCTTTTTGGGTCAAACTCAAGCACAAATACAAGCTGCTCAGTGGAGAATGGACTGAGAGCAGCCCTGAGGAAAAGGACTTGGGGGTGCCTGGCTATTGAGAATCTCAACATGAGCTGGTAACATGTGCTTGCAGCCCTGAAAAAAAAAAAAAAAAAAAAGCAATCCTTGAG
>VXAV01004684.1:392456-412157 GCA_013399715.1 Alectura lathami
CCCCCCCCCCCCCCCCCCCCCGACTAGGACAGCAGCACCCACACAGTGACCTCATCCTCACAGCAGCAGCCCTCACACGTCCGCTGGCTGCCTTTCAGCCTCTCTTACCTAGATCAGTTTTAAGACAGTGATTCACACTTCCCTGTGCACATCTAGTGTTACCTGCTCTGTGAGGGAGATGCAAAGAAAGGTCATTCAGGCCAGCCAACATGACTGTACAGAAATCATTCCTTCCCTTTACCAGAAAGTGTTCCCCAGAAACAGAGGAAGCTAAAAACAAAATCTGGAGCAGATTTTTTTTTTTTTTTTTGGAGAATCATCCAACAGTACCGATAGTACAAAGATCAGTCGTTAGCATCACTTCATTGTATGAAACCATGCACAGCTGCAATTATATGACCTTGTACAAGGTCAGAGTAGTTTTTGTTCTGGTTTGTATTGTTTTAGTTTTTTAACTAACATTAAGTATCTTTAATATCTAATAAAATACTCATTGAATAGGTCAATATAGTAGTAGAGCTGCAAAAGACCCTTTTTCTTGAAAGGGAAATTCTGAACAGGTGGAATGCTTAAACAACATGAACCATTTGTCATGCTCAAGCACATTCCCAGGTAATTCACAGTAATCACCTACTTAGCCTAAACTCAGTAACAACCAACACAAGGAGTAGGAACTACACTTTATCACAACTCATACAGATTAAAAAACATGTCAAGTGCTGCTGCATCATGAGACCAGTACATGGGAACTCAATGTGGGAAACAATTCAGACAGCAAAAAGGTCAATTCAAAAAAAGTAAACAACCATGTCAACAAATAAAAACTGATAAATCTTGCCAATTTCTAATTTAAGATCATAATAATTGTTTACATTAGTATTTTTGTTATTATTATTACTAAAACGTGAAACTTTTTCCATTCTCCTTCCAATGCCATGGAGGAGTTACAGAACAGCAGCCGTAACTATTAGATGTACAAAGTACAACCTTGCAAGTGTACTTTGAGTGTGCTCTATCCCTTCAGTAATTCTTCGCGGAATACACCTGACTAGTTGTAGAATCAGTACAAAACTAGTACCAAGTGAAAAACACATAAGAAGTTACAGTTGCAGGAGGAAAACAACTTAGAGACAGAATTAAATATCAGTAATTATAAGCAACTAAATAGCTGCTTAAAACTCCAGGCTAACATGAAAAAAATTAAAATAAGACCTATCATTGGAATAAGGTAGAAAGTTTAATTCTACCAAATGATAGACATGAGCTTAAGGACCTGCAAAGCTAAAGACAGGTCAATTCACAGAACACCTGAGCTATCTGGTTGACAACATGCTAGAAAGTGTAAAACCATAAAAGCAAATATCAGACTTAGCAAGCCAGAAAAACAAACAAGTCATCAGCAACTGTGGATATTTCCCTCACCCCCAGTGTAACTATTAATGCACTTGCATTACCTTACATTAATATATGTTTAATGTAACAGAACTAACATCAGGTTGCAATTAAGCTTCACTATGCATCATTACTGGCAGCGGCAGTTGGGGCTATTTCTTATTATTGTACGGTTTGCTTCTGTTGCCTTGTTTTGTTTTTAAAAGCCTGTTAAACTTTAGCATAGTAACTTGGTTCCTTTTAAAATAAATTTTAAAGAAAGTCCTGCTGACCAGATAAAGGAATGACTTTGCTTCAGTACCTACACCAGACTCAGCTGCCATGCCTGAGAGGGAGGGACACTCCAGCAGCTGGGACAGTAAGCAACTGAGATCACAAATCAAACTCTAAGTCACAGTCCAGAGCACTAACCAAAGTCTGCAGTTATTATAGTCCATATTGCAAGCTTTGAAGTCCAGCAAGGGAGATGCTGGCTGCAGACTCTTTTATCAGAGCAGAGGCCAACAGCAGTTAAAAGGAAGGCAGAAAACTGGCAATTCTCATGCTGTATCTAATCCTGGAGAGATCATGAACTGCTTTGTATTATTGCTTTTACAATACAAATTCATCATCCTTACCATATCTCATAGCCTATTAGAAGGGAAAAAAAATTTAATTTCCTGCATCTTAGTGCCTGCCTCTGAGGAGAGGTCAAATAATAATCCAGTTAAGAAACAAAAAGTGGACTAAAGAATTTTTTTTGAAGGCCTTTAGTCAGTTCATACAAACACTGTTTTCCTAGGCTGATACCATTACTTTATTTATGTCCTTTTTTTTAAAGAATAGCCAAACCTTATTTGAGTGAGGTTACATCTCATAGTTTAACTCAGCAGTGGAAAACAGCAGGAACAAGTAGACTGTAGAATACTTTATAAGCAGGCAAGTATTTTGTTACTTGTACCACAAAAGCTTGACTGGAAAAAGAACTGCAAGCCATTTTAGGTGATGTCTCCTTGGACAGATAAAATTGCCCAATCCATCTTTTTGATCTCTCTTCTTGCATGATTAACACATTTAACTCTGTAATTCTCCTGCTCAAAAACTCCCTTCCAAAATGTCTTTGACTTGAGGTATCTCAGGCCATGTCACATTAATTACCTTCAATAGGCACGCTTTTGTCTTTAAGAGGACTTACTGCAACTGCCAGGAGTCAGTAGCAGAGTTACAAGTATGGGGTCAGACACTTACTATATGGCAAAACAACCCTTAGAGGGAAGAAAATTAAGGAGCACAAAATTTGTAAGAGATCTATACAGCACACACCAAAGTCAGATAAGATTCTGCAGTAATAACAAGAATTAATTCCTAGTGTAATGGAGGAGGAAATGTTTTCATTTTAAAGATATATATAAAGCCATCTCATCACAAAACAATACTACAGGCTCACCAGTTCTCCCACTGCTGTCTTCTCTTGATTTGCTGCCATTTTAGGAGAGGGGATATATCAGAGCCCCGGACTAGAAATGCAGAGAAGCCCTACATCAGTTGCCTCCTAGCAGGCTTCGCTGGAGCTCAGCCCTGGAGGATGCAGCCTGCTTCCATGCTGCACCTCAACCAGTTCTTTGTTCTTTAACCCTAAATTTTGGGAAAACCACAGAGCCAGAGAGAGTTTAAGATGCTGTAAGCTTGGGAGATCTGTCTCTATGCACATTAGGGAGTCCTAGCTCCAAGCCCTGCCAGGGCTGCAGCTGCTGGCCAGCAAAGATGTCAGGGCAGAAGCACACAGCCTGGGGGATCGGGATCACAGAAGTACATGCAACAAGAATGCTGCAGCTGAAAGACGAAGGAATACTTCTGTATATAAGAAAATTGAGAGTTTTCTCTGGAAAGAGAGAGAAGTACATGACAAAGAGGGAAGGGAGGCACAGCTCTCAGGCACCCAAGAGATTTGAATGCAGTTCCTGACACCTTGGAACAATTCCCCCAGCTGGCTCCCATTCAACTGAGAATTCACCTGCACCCAAGACTTAACAAAAATAATAAATCAGCATCCTTTTCATTGAATACCATAAACATCTCCAGGGGTTTAATGTTCTTTCAGCACAACTTTCTTAACAATAATGTTTTTGCCATTCCTGTGGGAGAACTTCCCAGATGTAATGAAGCTGTGATTCCTTGGAAGAAGGAAAAAGTCACAGCTGGCCCACGCTGGATGTGTGAACTTCCTCTAGAGGGACAGCACAAAGCTTGGGCAGGCTGAGACTGATCTGACTCCACTGATCTAAATTAAGAGAAGGGGCATCATGTTTCTTGTGCTGACTCTGGGTCCTGCCTGCCAAGTTCAGGAACAGCGGAAGAGGAAAGTAACCAATCTGAAAGAGAACTTGGAAAAGGATTACCTTGGAAAATGGGAACATGAAAGCCAAAGACTGACTCATGCCAGGAGATAAAAAGGGCAAGACTAGGACTGCTTAGACAAAGAGATGCAAACGCATTACTGACTACACAAGACTTAAATCCTGGAAGGGCTGGGAAGGTGAAGAGCTGTAGAATGAGAAAAGGGAAAGAAGGACAGACAGACCAGGTCCGCGCCTTTGACAAGAAAAAACGGGTCTTGCTGGGTAAGCAACTAAGTTAAAAGTGGGAACAGAATAGGTAGGGTGATCGAAAAATCCAGATTTGCCCATATTTGCTGGGCAGCTAAGCGCTCTGACAGGAGGCTGTAATTGTAAGTGAGGAGAAAAGAACAGGGTCAAGAAGTAGGAGCTGTAAAGAAACAGGGCAGAAAAATCTGTACTTGCAGGGTCTAAATTGGGACATAAGACTTCTGAATGTCTCAACATGCCTGTGAAATCTCTTGGAAACCTTCTAGAGTTTTCCACACTGAAAATGCAAAGTATCCTACCACTATGCTAGTTAACTGTCAGCTGAAATGTCAAAGGTCTGTATGATTTATCTACATACCCCAAGCCTGCTATATGTCATGCAAATAGACTCAGACTGAAATCATTTGAAAGTTGGAAAAATCAAACCAGGGTTATTGCAAAATCTGTTCACTCCCGTTACTGATGCGTAAAAACATTGTATGCATGCACATTATTAAACAATTTCTCTACCTTCTCCTGGACTTTGTACGCAAATAGGGTCTACTCAAGCAACATGTTAGCGCTGTGCAGGAGAAGAGCTATCCAGAGGCCCTAGCTTTATTTTCACCTTGTGGTAGAAGTGACAAAGCACGTACCAAGTGCAGGTAAATGCTGCAAAAAGGAAAGACTGGCACTATGGTTAAGAGAGCAGAAAGATGTCTTCTATCCTGTAGAACTGGATTCAAACTCTATCTTTAGCCAAAAGTTCTCCTGTAGGGCTGAAAAGAATCATTTAAAGCACAGTTTTCTAAGTTATCAGTAGCTATACGCAAGACACAGAGACTTCCCTAGACCATTTAGCCCAGCCCCTGCTGACACGGGCATCATTTTCCTGCAGTCCCTTCTCTATGCTGATCAAGCTCCATCTCAAAATCTCATATTTTAGATGGTTTGCTTGAGTTTGCAAAGAAATGATCTGTCTGAGCTAAAATAAGGCTTAGAGCTCTAGATTACATGAAGGCATTACAAAAATATCAAACCCTCTGGATAATCCAACCAACATTTGACTAGATACTGAAAATTAGTTAACTACTCCTGATACTTACCTTTTGCAGTGGCTGTAAACACACAAGACAGTACTCCTGCATTGCAGAAAGGTGTTCAGAAAATATATCCATTACAATCTACAAACTAGTTAACCTTAAAGTCATTGTATAAAAGAAACTGAGGAACAATGCCATCTTTAGCATCATAGCAAGGTTTAGTAATGTAGTATTTGCTAAGTTAATACATGTGGCCATAGACTCAGCAAACAGGAAAAAAACACACTAGATAACTGATTTATTGAGCATAATCCATCCTGAATAATACCAAAGTTCAGTTGAAGATGAAGTCCGTGACCCTTTCCACACATGAAAAGTTTAGTAAAATATACAGGCAAGGAGCATTAATTTTAGCAACTTTTCCACTTCTGACTGCTTGAGTTAGGACCTGACCAGCATTTTTTTTTTTTTTTAGAAAAAGTATAGACATAAATACACAGCCACAAAAGTAAACAAACACAGCTAATGCAAGAGGTGACACGGGAGTGAAAAAAGGATAGAAAATACAGTTTTACTATGTTTGAAGACCATACATTAACTATCCATATAACCAGACTGTATGACAGTGAAACAGCTAAATTTAAGTCTTGAACAAGTTGCATCAGACAGAGCAATGGAAAAAGCATGTAATGAGCTATGCATGTGATGTTTTCCCTTAATATAAAGATATGCTGAAATAGTCTGCATTAATATTTGTTGCAATGTCAACTTCTCTGTTGGTTAAAGCTTGGCAAAATTGATTATTTAAGTTAACAATTTTACAGTAGCTACAGTTTACAAAAGAGCTAGATTAATTTTGTCTAATTTCTAACAAAATACCCCCTCTGCATAACCATCATAGGCTTATGAGTTGTAGCACACATTGCTCTACTGAGGTGAAGATTTCCACAGCAAACACTGAGGCTTGTCTGGGTGCAACCTTAACCCTCAATTCACTTTAAACTACTTGTGCCTTCATTTCAAAAATAAGTGCTAGTAAGATGCATTTAGAGTTTAAATGAAGGGCACAAAACCAAGCAACTGTGTTCTAAAACAGAGCAAGAATTTGCACTGCGCTGGATAGGTGCCCAAAGCAGCTATCAGCATCTCACAGTATACTTGAGCCTTACTGCATTTCACTCAGCTACCTACGCTCTGATGAGAGAAAGGAGACACTGCTCTCTTTCTAGATCCCTTTGTAAATCTATACTGAATTGATTTAAATCAATCAAGTTCAGCAATTTTGAGTACATTATGCAATGGCATACAAAAATCCTAAAACTGCAAAAATAGGCCATAGAGCCTCAGGTGTTTACTTCTCATTTATGCATCTAAATGAAGGAAGGGGAACTATAATGTAGTTAAGGTGGAAGGACGATTAAAATTCTTGGAGTGAACTTTGCAATTCCATACATTCCTCTGCCACTATTTCATTTTCTGACACAGAAGTCAAATACATTCACCCAACCTCCAAAATCTCCCGGTCCTACTAAGCAGCCCACCTGATCTAGTTCACAGAAAAGGAACTTTAAACGACCCAAATGACTTTGTAAATGCAAAAGCTTCAATAACACTGTAATCCATCCCTGCACTTTTCAAAGTACAGCTGAAACTAGACTCTTGCAGGAGGAGATTTCTATTTCACTCCTGCAATTTCCTTGCAATTTGAACATGCCAGTTCATGAATCTTCATAAATCAGGACCTTGACATGGCAAAGTATGAAGACATGGCTCAAGTTTGAATTGGATGTGCACTGGTCTGGAGTACATCCTTATAAATACAAGTCTCTTTAATTATTAACATGGTTTGCATAGCTTTAGGTATGTTAATGGGCCATGAAGTTACTGAGTTATTTCAAATTCAACTAGTATCTGACCATACCCTCTGGCAGAGAATTCCAGGTGCTAAGGAGGATCTGTATGAACACACAGCATAAACGGAAGAGCCACTTCATATGAAATATCCATGACTACACAGACATAAAGACTGCAAACAATTGCATTTATTTCAATACAAAACCATGCCCATAACATGTGCAAACAAACCACGTAACACATTCTCAGTACCACTGTCATTTCCGGGACCGTGCCATCTTTATGCCAGGGTAAGCCTCTAAAAATAGGCCTTCCTTCCTCATCAAGTTCTCACTCCTTACACGATTCTGCCCTGCCAGCCCTACTCCCTCAGGACAGTTCTTTTTCAGCAGCAAGGGCAGAACAGAGAGCAACCAGTTCCATCTACACATTGCTCCCCTAAAGAGGAAACTAGCCAAGCATGCCTTGGATAAAGAGTGCAGGGTATCAGCTTGCAGCCAAAACAAACCTAGGCCAAAACGAATGAACCAAGGCCACAAGCCTTGCATTGCCCAGTGTCTCACAGGAAGGGAAGGAAGGTAAAACTTTCTTTTCTGCTGACCAAGAATTTCAGAAGGGCAATGCTGCAGAGACAGCCATTCATTGCCACAGCACTGTCACATTGCTTTATTAAATAAGCACCCTTTCAGAATTTCACATGCATGGTCCTTTTCACCAAAAGTGGGATAACTAGCAGTTATCCTTATCCCACTCTCAGCACCATACTGGCTAGAGGAAAAAAAAAAAAAAAAAAAAAAAGGTTCTCTCTGATCATAGTCCAGGTTCCTTTGCGCATCCAAACTACAAACCACAGGCACAGCACTCCTGACCAATGTGTCATTTTTCACTATCAGCAGAATGGCATAAAAAGTAGGCTTTAAATAGCATCCCAAAGTAACCACCACTTCCTTTCTCATCCTAAAATATAAAACAAGAACCTCACTAAGTCTCAAGTCAATAAAGAGAATTAAAGCAAGAAACATACAGCGTGAGAGCCAGGAAAAATTCAAAATGAGTAAGCAGTCATACACAATTTCACAGTCAAGACTCAAAGTAGCAACACCAGGTGGCCTCAGTTGGAGGTCTGCAGACTTTTGGATGAGCAAAGCTGACTCAGCAGCACAGAGTAAACACAGTGACTGCTGCTCAGAACCTACTTTAATACACCAGAAAACTGTATGCAAAAAAAACTGTTTAAAGTGAGATGACTAAAAACCAGACACCACCATGCAGATAACTGCGTATTGTAACAAATAGAATCTTCATTCTGAGTTCTTAAACAAGGCACACTATTTTTATTTTGCAATAAATGCTTATGTGTATGGTGAAAAAGAAAATAAATACTGTTTTGTCTAGCAGAGGTATGCTTTCATTAAATATTTTGACCCATTTTGCAAGGAGTATTCTACAAAAGTAAGAGCAAAGTATATTTGAACCAATGTTGTTCTAAGCAGTGAATCAAAAAGAATAAAGAAGTATTTTCAAAACAATCTTACCTTGGAAAACCGAGCATTTATCCATTTTGTAAACGTCTTCTTCTGTACGTCATTGTGTTCATCTGGAGAGAGAAAATAAGAAACCATGAGTGAAAACACATTCTTCTTAATCCTAGCTTGTTAAAAACAGGTCATATTAAACACCACCCAAACTCAATGGCAGAGTTCTTTTATCTGTTGAAATCCATACAAAGCTTTGGTAATGGTATAGTCACACATTTCAGCTGTGACAGCAATCACAGCATCGCCTTTGCATTAGGCTCAGCCTCACAGCACTCCTAGCACATGGCAAAAATCACAGGCTTCCCAGCTGGTGAAGAGCAGCCGCCTACAAAACCATGGCCTTTTAATCAAGGGAGTTTGTCAACACTTATCTGCATTATTCTAAAAGCTGCTGAAGTCCTTAGTCAAGCTTCTGATGCAGACACTAGCCTTCTTCAGGACCGGGCACGGCAACAAAGACGGACCTTGAAGCACTCACATGCTTACCCACCTTCAGCCTGGTTTCACACCTGGATCACAAACCAGGTTAGTGACCAGCCTCTAAGTAACCCGTGTGGGCAAGGGCAGGGCAGCCAGGCAGGTGCCTACTGGTGTAGGACGAGCATACCACTGCCTGGGGCCCAGCCAACAGCTGGAGGGACCCAGCAGGATGAGGAGGAAGGACAGCAGAGCACCAACAGGTTGAAGCACAGGGAGGAGCAGCAGCCTCCAGCTCAGCAGAGAGAAGACTTCTTTCCAGACTGTTTTTAAGAAAGGCATTTGGGAGTCAGCTGTAATTTTACGGAGCCTATCCCACTAAACCAGGCTGAGCCACCCCCAGCACAGCTCCAGCCATACCACAGAACACCTCTTAGGTAAGCTGCACGGAGCAGTGCTGAGGGCCAGATAACGTCTCATCACCTGCACTTAGATGGCATTGAGTCACAACAGACCAGGCAAAGTCCATCCACCATAGATCTCCAGTCCTGATTGCTGCAGCCAACAAGAAGAGGACCTGGATACACACATCCCGTCAAAGGTTTTAACCTCCAAACCCACGCAGCAGACAGAGCCAAGGCAGGCAGTGCCTTCCACCACGCAAACGCAGCTTGACAGCTGCAGCCCAGAACAACCTCCAACAGGCCTTCAAGACTCCCCATAAGCTCCTGACAGACCAGCCCAGAGATTAGCGTTGGGCACCCACAGCATGCTGCTGCTCTGGATGCTCGCTCGCAGAACCTCTTGGTGGCAGAGGGCGCTGCCTTCTCCAAGCCTGTTTCTGCAGCACGGCATACCCCATCACAGCGTTCAGAACATTTGCCCCTTCACTAGGATGCAGCCGTAACAAGACTGGGTTGAAACTCACAAGTGCTGTGAGTTTCAAGATCATGAAAAGGAGAAAAAATTATACAGTATGAAGAGAAATCAGATTATGATTAAAAGGTACCACTTAAAAGACTATACAGTTCAAAGAGCAGCAATTGAGACTGTTCTGCGGTGAAATTTCATCTACAAATGCAGATGGTGTTTTTAAAAATATTACTGAATATGACCAGATGATGCAAAAGACCTCAAAGAATCCTCTCTTGCCCACCATACACCTGAAACTGATGCCATGTCTGACATATCTAGCCACAGATCTGGAGGATTCTAGGGCATGGAACAGAGAAGCAGGTGTTTGTTTTAATATAACAGACAAAAACGAAACAGAAGAAAAGCAGCTAAGGCTCAGTCGAGACAAAAGAAGTCACATCAAAATGAGGTGTCACAGCAATTGAAAGAATTTTTTTTTTTTTTTTTTTTTACTATCAATTTAAAATAAAGCCTCAGTTCTGGGTTCCTTCGAGGTTATTTCTGGAAAATCAGCTTACAACATGCCAAACAGTGCATGTCTGCTGCAACATGGTGATGAGCAGCCATTATCTCACCTCTCTGCTTCTTTCTTGCCATCTGGAACTGATCCAACAGCGTCCTACTCAGCAGCACCTCAGCTCAGTTCACATGCATAGACTATGTGCACTGTGGCAGCATATCTGACATTTACTGAAAACCCCCTTTTCCCTCATTTTGAAAAGGTTTCCTAGGGAGGGAGGGAAAAAAAAAAACCATGACTGACACAAATTAACAATTTGGTCTGTAGCAGAGGCAGAAGCAATACGAATCTGTACATTTTCTCTTTAGTATCAGAGCATCCTTTCTACTCTGGTTGAACAAGAAGTGGGAGACCTCACTGCCTTCATCTCTCCAAAACATTCTGCTCAGCTCTAAAGCTAACAGGAGACACTTATCCAGTTGGCCCGTACTTCTGTGCTTGCTTAACAAAAGCCTCTGAAGCTAGGATTTCTGTAATTGGCCATTATAGCTAGGTGTGTGTCAAGCTTTCTGCTATAAATTGCTGGAAAGAAATCTGAAACCAATATGCGGCGCGTTGTTAACAGTGACGAGTTATTTTATCCTTCAAATTAATTTTCTTTAGGTTCCTCCAAGTCTGAACAGCTAACCCCTGGAGGCTGACGTTATGATTCAGATAACAAATGAGCCACATTCGGCCAAAAAACAGTATTACCATTCAGTGAAGCACACGGTACTACATACCATTTCTCACACAAGACATTAAAAACGTCAGCAAGTTGTAGCTGAGTGAGAAACAAATTCACCAAGTTGCTAAAATACTTGTGCTTCCTTTCACACTGCCGCAGCCCTACATTGAATAGAACTGCATAGCGGCACAGGATGGAGTTCAGGCCAGCTTCTGCTTCATCATCCTACCAATTGTTTCCTCTGAAAAATAAGGCTCTGCCTGCCCTCCAGTCACTTAATGGACTTTTAACAGCTGATGTCAGAACAGTTTGTTCCTTTAAGAGGAAGTGAAAGGAAACTACACTCAAAATTAAACTCTTGTGATGACAACAGAAAAGAAAAGCTTCCTATTCTGGATCCTTGCTTCTGTATACAACATGGTGCATATCCACACAACTGCAACATGCCCAAAACAAATGGCTCCTGTGAACAAACGCCCGAAATCTGTCCTGGTACCTGGCCGCCCTGGTAGTCGCATTCACAGCCCTATGTTCCTCCTCCACCCTGAGCACACTGTTCCTTAACTGTACTGGGGCACTTTGAAAGTGCAGTTCAGATTCAAGTTATTCCCTACAAATACGTTCAGGAGCAAAAAGCAATCTAGATGAACTAAAAATAGAGAGATAAAAACCAAAAAGCTCACTGGATTGTGGTTTGGCCTTTATTTAACCTCTGCTCCACACTGAGAGCCAGCTTCCTCATATCCCCAAAACACATTACGTGCTTTCGTGACAGAACTGTGCTATTTAGTTTTTGAAAGACAAAAGGTATCACACCCAAAGTAGCTGGAAGAGCAGCACTATAATGAAAGCGCCCTGGAGAAGCGAACAGACTAGACCGGACAAATCCTGTGTTTTATTTGCTAGCCAATCCAACACAAGTTGCTGAGGGTCAGCCCGTATTTTAAGGCTTAAATTTGCCTTCCTCATCCTTAAGTTCTCACTTAAGCTCAGTGAAGGAATTTAGAAATAAAAGAAGGAATTAGCCTGTGGGTTTCAATTAAGGCACTAGGAATGTAACAAAGATAGAAACATCCCTTTGCCTATGCCTCTGGGCAAGCAAGAGTATCATCCATCGGCACTGCCCCACCCGGGACTAGCAGGGCCTGACAGCCTGACATTAACAAAAGCAGTCTTTCTGTTCTCCTGTCCAGGATTTTCTGGACTGAAAAAGCATATTGAAGGTAACTATCTTTTTGTTAAACAAACTCAGACTAATTCACACATAAAAAGACACAAAAATAAGCACTGAAAATTTAAGGCTGGAAACCAGAGTGGTTTTTATACCCACTAGCAAGAGGCATGAAGCCAAGCAAACCATAAAGCACCAGAGTTCCCAACCATGTGGCTCACAGAAGAACCTCTGATGTTCATCATGTGTACGGGGGCCCTGACTTCATTAACACAGAGTAAACTTAATTAGCAGCTCTTTTTTTTGTGTTGCTGTTGCTTTCAAATAAACAGAAAGCAAAACTTCAGGTCATTCTGCAGATCCCCCTTCCCTTTCACCACCGTGACAAAACAAACGGCTCCAACAACAAGCTGTTTGCTCCATGAGCTTTCGCCTTTGCACCGCAGCTTCAGTCCCTGCAATCAGTGGCCAGCACAATGGGTTCCTTCATCCCTTCCCCTCCCCAAGTTCAGCAGTTGGGCAAGAACTCAGGTATAACAATAGTTTCTCTAACAAAAGAGAAACGGTGCCTGGCTACAGCAACAAAACGCAGTTGCTCAAGTCTTAAATTGTCTGTATAGACCAATCTATGAAATAAGAACTACTAAAAAGAAAAACACAAACCACAAAACCCTGCACCTCACTCCCTGGTGTTGCCCAAACACTGTATGAAACAAAGCACCAGAGAGGAGTAATGAGGAACCCCTGTGGTTCTCACTGAAGTGTGCTGTGAGTCTAAGCTAAATTGGATTTACTTCACAATAAAAAAAAAAAAAAAAAAAAAAAAAAAGAAAATCCCCCAAGCAACTGATAACTAAGAAGAAGGCATCCTCACAGCTGACGCAATATTAAAATAGCTGTTCCCATACCTCCCAGCTAAAACAATCCAACGCTCCACGCTGCCGGTCTCAGCACATCGGAATGGTATTTAAAAGGAGCACAAAGCTCTCAGACAGAAATAATGCTGCGACGCCATACCACAGGCCTGCTCCAACTCCCACGCTCCCCAGCTGGCCACCCGACCGCTTCCAAGTGACAACACCGCAGAACCAAGGGTCCTGGGCAAAGCATCCCTGCACCTACGTGGGGCTGCTCCAGGGTGTGCGCAATGGCTCCTCATACCCATCGGGCACAAAGGGAACAGGCAGAAGGCCATGTGCAGGTGGAAGAGGCTGAGGAGGGACAGCATGCACTTCGGGCTCACTCCTGCCTGTACCAGGCCTCACAGGTCATGTCCTGAACTGCTGCAGCTTTGGCAAGTCATGCAGACTGCCTATGGTGAAGCCAGCTGCAACAAGGAACATGGACACACCAGGGTGACAGCAAACAGCATGCTCTAAAGGAAGCTCTGGGCCATTCAGGCAGAGCTCTCCAACACCAGGCTCCCCATTTCAGTCCAACAGGTCCTCAGCCTTCAGTCAAGCTAACCAGCACCAGCTCCCAGGGCAAGACTGCCCTGCAAAGTCTCCGAGTGCGACACAAGTTCATTTCAACACATACTTAACAAACTGCCAGCAATCACACACCAGGGCTTGAAGCTGAAAAAGTTTCTATTAAAATCTTACAATTTTACAGTAAATTTGCTAGATTTTCTCAGAGCAAATCTTACGTTAGAGTTAGCAGCAAAGAGCACTGTGGGGAAAAAAAAAAAAGACTGAAATAAAGGTATCCCAAATACGGCTATAATGAGAGTGACTGCGTTGGATAATATGTGCCCTGTAGATACCAGAGGACAAGCTTCACCCACAGAGACAGAAAGATGAAACCCCTCTCATGACCTCTTCAAGATCCTAGCCAGCATAGTTGGCAAATGGGAAGAAAAGAAAAAAGGGGATAATTCCTGCTGAAGACCTGGCAGTTGAGATGTTTCTAAGCAGGCAAACAGGAATGCACTGAAAGAGATACAGTAAATCAGTACGCACAAATAAAAAGGTAGCGATTACAGACCAGATTTCCTACAGCTCATTTTATTATGAACACAGATTAGGTCTTTGAATTTCTCAGTGGTTACAAAGAAAATAGAATTGCTTTCTACAAGTTCATGTTAGCCATCTGCTCTTTCTTCTCTGTCCAAATTAGACCTATTATTAGGCTCACTTGCATTTGTGGAGGTGATTCACAGGATGTAAGGTCAGAAGGATCATTGTGATCGAGTGCAATCTCCTGCATAACACAGGAGCCATTCCCACAAAAAGCCCATCTGCATACCAGAGGAGAGCAGACACACAGCAGATGTTAGAGACCCTGTGCAGACCCAACCAAGCAGTACTGCCAGGGCAGAGAAGGAAGCCAAGCCACAAACTATATACATGCAGATCTCTCTCCACTACTCACAGCGCTTTTGGATTGGACAGATATCAAACAGTATTGTTTAACATCTTCAGGAAACAATGGTACAAAAGACTTAATGTCATTTTCTACCTATGTCATACTCTGTGGCAAATTTTCTTAGGAAAATAACAAATCTTGCACATAAGAGTAAATTTTTNAGAAGTATTATCAGAGATGGAATATATTCCATGTGTTGCTCCTCCCAGTCCTGGAGCTCTGCCCAGGGCTCACATCATTTGTATCAGGCTGAGAAGGCTCACTTGCTGTAGGCAATAAAGACAGCTAGCTGGGCTTCAAATGACAAAAAAAAAAAAAAAATTTAAAAACGAAAAAAACAGCTGGATAGGCTATTCTGGTGGTTCTCTGTGACAGGCAGGTAAGTACTGCAGCACACTGCAAAGCTCTCTTCTGAAACATTGAACTTCTACTCTCACACAGTCCAGAGTCTTTTATCCCAACTCTGTTAAACTAGACATCTTCCTATCTTCCTTTTCCAAAGTTCCAAAGGCTGCAATCCCAAATTCCCCTCATCTTTTATTCTGTCTTCTCACTCCCAAATACCAAAACGTTTCCTAACCCTTCCCTTCAGAGCCACCCATCTTCTTCCCAAGCTTTCTCCACTTATCTCTCCCTTGTCCAAAATATCCTTTGACCACAGCCCTTCATCACTCTTGTCTAAACCTCTCAAGGTCAACAGCTTTTCCTACAGGAATAGAAATAATTTCCTGAGAAGTAAACTGTTAATACTTGGCTCCCACATATTACCAGTCTGCTCTGATTTCCTAAGAAATGGACTAATAATGAATGCTTGGCTTCCTACATGTGACTATGGGGAGCCCCACCAGTGTCAGCTCCTCCCCGTGAGATCTGACCTCTCACTGCAAGCTTCCATCTGATTCCTCGACATACAAAGTACCAGCAACATACAGTTGGGTATGTACTGGATAGTACCCCCTCCACACGCAAGCTATCCACCAGGCAACAGGAAAGACATCTACACATTTCAAAGAAAAATAAACAAACTTATCAGGAGAGGCATCATGTTCAGGGCCTCTTCTTCCTTCAGCCACTGATTTTCATGCTGTAACTATTTAATTTGCTTTGTGACAACAAACCAATTTAAAACTCCCACTAGTTAACTTTTTTTTTTCCCCCCTGGAAATCTCTCTGGGCAGCTTGTGCTGGTATTTTCTGAAGCAATGCCCTGTGTTCCAGTTTGTGCCCACTCTCTCGTCCTGGCACCAGGCACCACTGGAAAGAGCGTGGGTCGATCTTCTATACTCTTGGCAGAGTGCGGGTATTTATCGACACTGGTAAGACCCTCCTGAGTCTTCTCTTCTCCAGACTGAGAAGTCTCAGCTCTCAGCCTTTTCTCATAAGAGAGATGCTCCAGTCCTTTCATCACCTCCTTGGCCCTTTGCTAGACTCTCTCTGATATGTCCATGTCTCTCTTGTATTGGGGAGCCCAGAACTGCACCCAGCCCTCCAGCTGTGGCCTCACCAGTGCTGAGTAGAGGGGAGCATGTCTAAGAATATGCAGAGTGCTCGTGGTAAAGAAAAATAATGAGAGAGAGGAAGCAAGATCCTGTTTCACTGAGCATTGTTTCTGCTATTGCAAAGTACACTGCATGAACCTTCTGTCATAAACCTGCCAGCACCTACCTCACTTGCTGAAAAACTGACACTTTTTCACTTCACAGGCTGAGTACTGGAAAGCGTCTATGTTCTTCTGTGGCCATCTTATAACCATTTATTCATAGCATAACATGCTTCAACTCTTCACAACTGGGACTCACACCAAACCATATTACTCCTACTAACCCCCGCACAAGCAATGCTTTAAGACAGAATACAGAGAGGGAGCAAACTCCAAACACAAAGTATTCCTTAACTCAAACTGCTTCACACTGACCTCAGCAACAAAGTTTTGTCCAGTCTTCACAGAAATCAAGTAGGCAATTAAAAAAAAAAGCGTAAATTGTTTATTTTGCTTTCAGACATGTTAAGTCAGAGCTTCATTAGCTATTCCATTATTTCGTCAAGGATCAGAGTCATGCTGATGCCTGTAAATAATTTACCTCAACCTATCAACCTTTGTAATTACTAAGAGGAAACCTGAAATGTAGAAGGATTAACGGAAGTCCATAAAATCCATTGCTATAGTGGTGCTCTAAACTTAAAGGAGAAGCAAATGAGATTAATAGGGTGACTGAAGAATCAAAATCCAAATATGTTACAGAAAGCCACACCAAGTGCTCTCACTTCTGTTCCTAAAATACTACAGCAAGTTCACTACAGAAACGATGACCATAAGTTAACCTTATCCTGCCTGCACATGCCCTTCCCAAAATGCATTAAGTTTTGTTCTGTTACCCAGTGCTAATGAAAAAGATGAAGCACAAAGCATGTCCATGCCTTGAAATAAATTCAATATTTCATTTCTCAGCCACATTCCTTTGCTGGCCAAGGGAAAGTGATATTGCATCACTGGGGAGTAGGAAACCTTTGAGTAGAAAAATGTGATGCAAACCAAAGCTTTGAATAGTCTGCTTGTAAAGAAATTACTATTCTTGCTTCAGAAGAAAGAAGCACCACAGTCAAAGGTATCTTATCCAATTTACATATTTAGTGAGACATCTTACTGTGGAAAAAATAGAAGAAAGTGGTATGAAATATTATGAATGGTCCCTTCTTATGGCTTCTGGCAATGATGAGACTGTTCTTTGTCATTTGAGCAGTTCAGCAGTAGGTTGAGGCACTGCTAGTCCTGTGTTTAATTAAACTCAGGTTTCCTTCCCTGCCTTAGTCATTAAGTAGCCCCCAGAATTGAACCCCTCCCTGATTAACTGCTTTGAAAGTACATGGATTGTTTAACAGTTGCAGGACAAATATCTGGAATTCATTAAAACAGGCATTTATGCAATCAAGCAAGCCAGTGATCTTCAGTGTGAGCCTCCATAAGGCTTCATTTCAGAAAGCTCCTGTGGGACATACCACTCCAAATGGGGTGCCCAAAACTGGAGAGGACACAGAACAGCGGAGCAACCTAAGCTCAAAGCCTGTCATGATTTGGCAGAACCTGAGCCAAGGAATTTCAGCAGCCGATTGTTTAGATAAAAGATTATGTATACATAATCCCTAACTCCATGCTTTTCTTTAATGGTCAGCTTTTAGGAGGACTATGTTGAAACCTGTAATAATGTGGATTTTGAGTACTGTCATCAAAAGGTTTTGTGAGGGCATGTGAAATTTGGTAAAGACATTTCACCTTTACCTACCTAGAAACTCACTATGTAGAAAGCAGGCTCACCTAACGAAAGCAGGTAATCACAAATCAGATTATTACCACCGCCTCCAGCAAGAACTCCAACAGATCAGTTATACTCGCAGGCGTAACCCTCTCCTGGATGCATCTTCTGGAAGGATTTTGCACTTCTTTGCTGCTGTTAAGTGGCCAGACACCACATGGGCTCAGGATTCAGCCCTCTCCTGGGAGCACCTGCCAAGTGGAGGCAGCTCCAGAGCAGTGTCCCCAGCTTTCTGTTTCACCCTCTGCCAAAGGTTAATGTCCCCACAGCAGAGTGGGACATGCCCACACCTCAGCGTGGTGGAAGCGTGCAGCCTGAACATTGCTAGCCTGAGCACCAAAATTAATGACAGTAAGCACCAGTGAAAGCAAGACAAGGGCACTAATATAAATAAATGAGCTTAAAAAGCTGAGAGATAAACTTGTGGAATTAAGAGTCCTAAGAATGGTGAATATAATTTACAGCAGAAGAAATGCAAATCACAGGGAAGTAAGGTATGTTAGAAGAAGCACTGCTTAAGATGTGCTTCTGGAAGCAGTATAAGCACATGGCACATACCTGCAGACGCTACCACAGGTAGTGCACTGGGCTGAAGAGAGCTCAGAAGAGCTCTTTTAAAGAGGGCTAATAGACCTTTTAAAACCAGACCTGAAATACAAATTTGCTACCTCATTATGTAGCAATGTTTTAAAGTCTACCTAGGAATTCTCCTAGAGAAGGAATTTTTCAGATGAAAATTTGTATCTTTGAATAACCTCTGAAATGAAAACTAGTTTTTTCAGACAATAATATTATTTGCAAGTAGTACCAAATAACGTTTCTTACTACAAACAAACTGTGGGGAACAAAAAAAAAAAAAAAAAAAACCACCATCTCCAGCAAGCCTCCCCCAAAATTACATGGAATAAGCACAGCTAAAACAAGAGCTGTGTTTAAAGGCACAGTTAAGCATCACATGCTAGACAGACTGGCCACAAGCACCTTACCTGTGCATCCCCGGCTCTACCGAGAGCAGGCCAAAGGCCAGGCCCATCAGACCTGACCACGGGAGCACTCCCGAGATCAGCCAGCGGTGGTGAAGGAAAGCCAGATCGCTCCAACACATCTGAGTGTGTTGTGAAGGGTCTAGATTAATGTTTACACATCCACAGGTGAAGGGGCAAACAAGGGAGGGAGAGGACATGGGGAGAAACCAGGTACACAGTCCTAGAGGCACGCAGTAGGACTGGCTCCTCATCAGAAAGGAGAATCACTTTCATGTGGTTTCTGAATGGGGAGAAGAGAGACGTGCTTTCTATTTAACGCATATTTACACTTCTCTGAATAAGAAAGCTACTATAATAAATGAACTTCATACACATTTACAAGATTTCCAAATTCCAGAGTCTCAGTAAAATGATGCACATAACCTATGACAAACTATGACACGCAGTAGTAAGAAAGATGCATTTCACAGACTGCAAGCTATAGAAACAGAAGTAACACATTAACAGAAGTAATACAAGGACTATTTCTGAAACACTGCAAAAGCATTACCAGCTAAGACATAAGAGTCACCAGCAGGGTGAAACAACTACAAAACAGAAATCACACACAATCTCCCTAAGATACTGCCGTCCACACATGACCTGCCTTTGAATCGCTAGTTTTGTCTACTGTCATCTAGTAGCGGGGAGAAAGTGGAGAATGCATCCGGATAGCAGATAACCTGACTTCAGATGCTTTTCTAGAGATGTGACAGATAAAACGGCTATGGGTCAATACACCATGTACAAATTTACATGTAAGTACACTGGTATATACGTGGTACATTGACCCTAAACTAAGCAGCAGGACTGTTGTGTACGCCTTTCACCACAGTTGTTCCGCCTGTCTAAACCCACAGGGGCAGTACAGTGAATTTGGAATACTCTGCAACTTCTATAGTTCACTTGTAGACCCC